>CAMXCT020000062.1:290791-312267 GCA_947184155.2 Cladocopium goreaui | reverse complement strand
CATCCTTCTCCATTTCAACACCTTTTTCTTCGGGCTGAGCAACTCCCATGCCCATCATCTGCTTCAAAGTTTCCATCCTCGATGAGGTCAGAACTTTTGTGCCCAGGTCCGCCAACATCTTCTCACCAGGGACATGACCCACCTGCCAGTCACCACGCAGCACAGATTGGCGAGCAAACGCCCACCTCAGCCTGAGGTGTCTTGTCCTCCAGCTTCCGCCCTCAGCAACCAAAATGGCCAGTGCAGCTTGCGAATCGCACAATGCCACCTTTGAGATTTCACCAAACAGCTCTGCCAGCACGACGTAAACTGACTCGCCGGCAATCATCGCCTCAACGAGCTCCATCAACTCTGACTCGGCCGTGCTCAAGGTGATTGTGCCCTGCCTGCCGCTTCTCCAAAACATCAACCCATCGTTCACCATAACCACAAACGATCCATGGGACTCATCTGCTTCGGGTGCAAAGCTGGAGTCTGAGTAGACATACAGCGTGATCGGGTCATCGATCTTCTGCTTGTACTGTAGGCCCTCACCTGCAGTTCTCCTGAGATAGGACCTCATTTGTGCTGCTGTGTCCTTGATGCAGTTGGCGGCCTTCAAAACGTTGGCCCCCATCCTGGAAACTCCAAACATCAAATCTGGTCTGCTTCGGGTCACCAGCCAAAGCAACTCACCGATGACCTTCTGGGAAAACTTGACTCCTTCTGGCGAAGGGGGAATCACATCTGGAGGCATCGAAGCTTGGTCACGGGTGATAGGGAGCTTTCGTGGTTTTCCCTCCTCCTCATAGCGCCCAAGCAAGTCTTTGATGTATGCCTCTTGTGAAAGGCACCATTGGACCTTCTCCTCCCCCTCGATTTGGTGGCAAGTCACCTCCAGGCCCAAAAACCTCACTGGTGTCTCGCCAACCCACTCCGGTTGTGTGGTCGCCCAGGTCTCTTGAAACTTCTGAGCAACTGACTTCGCCACCTGCTTCTCGGCGACGATAAAAATGTCGTCGACATACGTCATCACAAGGCCAATGACTCGGCCGTTTGAGATCCATTCTTCTTCTGCCTCTTGGAAGCCTCCCCTGACCACAACCACCTTCCATAGGTTCTGCTCTGACTCCATCGGCTTCAGCTCCAGGCTTTCGCAGCGGCCATCAATGACCACCTTGATGTCAAAGGTCTTGATCGTTTTGTCTCGATGAAGACCCCAAAGCTTTGGTGAGCGCCTGAAGCCGTACACTGCCTTCAATGGCAGGTACAGTGTATCCGGGTCCAGAAACTTCATCTCCTTCAAGATGTGGGGTGGCTGGACCAAAAGAAGGTCCTCATCCGGCTCCTGTTCCATCTGCGCGTTGAGGAAAGCAGTTCTGACATCCAGGATGCATCCGGCCCACTTCATGCGGGATGCAATCCATGCCAACAACCTCAAAGATGTGGCATCTGCACCACCTGAGTAGTTTTCCTCCCCCTCTTTCTTCTCCTCATAGTTTCCGCAAACAACCCACCGGGTTTTCTTTTTCCCTTCTTTGTGGTCTGGGGAAGGTTTCACAGTGAACACCAGTTTGGAAGGTATGATCTCCAACTTCTTACCCTCCTTTTCTGCCTTCTTCTTCAACGCTTTAACTTCATCCTTTGACAGCTCCTTCAAGGCTGCCTTCTCAATGGTCAGGGACTCCACCTCGCTTCTCACTGATGGGATCCACTCCGACCAGTTTCTGACCACCTCCTTTGGTGAGATGACCTTTGTTTGAAGGATCTCATCTCCATCCTCCTTCACTTCAGCCATTTTTCTCAGCCTTCCCAAAATTCTGACTTCCTCGGCGGCCAGATCTGGGTCGTCATTGATGATGGACTGCATCTCATCCTCCACCACCTTCATCAATCTTTGAACTTCAGCCTTTTCCTTTTCTTCCAGCACCTCCTCAGGATCTGCAACTGAGGCATCCATTCTCCTCACTGCTGATCTGCCTCTGATTCGGCGTCGCTGTTCTTGTGCATCTCGCCCTTCTCTTTCCACCGCAATCCAAACCGTCTCATCCTCCGGCTCAGTGGTGGGCGCCAAAATGTAGCGCGTAAGGCGTGGGGCTTCGCCTTCTTTGATCACCCAATGACCATGGTTTTCCACTGAAGGGCATAGATACTGAACCTTCTCCCCTCTGGGGTCCAGGTCATCCCGCCTCCATGTCCGCTTTCGGACTCTTACTTCTTCCAAAAACCTTGGCCAACTTGGTCTTGTCTCCATCCGGACACATCGGTACACCTCATTGACGTACCTCAAAGCCCATGGCCACCATTTCGCATCTTCACTGGCCTGCCTCAACGTTCTGCGGATCTGGTTCTTGAAGTCCTTCACCGCCATTTCAGCTCTGCCGTTTGCGGCTGGATCATCACCTGGTGTTTTGGTGAGGTAGATCCCACGCTGTCGGGCCCATGTTTTGAACTCGCCAGCAAACTCATGACCTTGGTCTGAATGGATGCGGCCCACATGGAACCCTTCCGTCCGCAGCCGCAACACGAACTCCATCACCGTGTTCACCACATCTCTCGCCTTTTTGGAACCCATTGGCAAGGCCATTCTGAACCTTCTCAACTCTGTGACCTCATCCAAAGTTGGGGGTCCAAACGTCTCGCCTGGGAGCTGGACTGGAAGATCTGCATGACCTTCCAACCCGTCCTCACCAGGGGCGTCGCCAGGCTCTCCTTCAGCCGGCGCTTCACCAGGGAGCTGGGCTGGAAGCAACTCCTCAGCTTCCAATCCGTCCTCACCCGGTGGAACTGGATCCTCAGCTCCTTCTTCAATATCCGGAGCTCCTTCAGAAGCTGCTTCTTCAGGGGGGTTCTGCATCTTGTCACTCCCCTTTGGCACCCTCCAGGTCAAAACTCCAACCAAAAAATACCTTGCCATGTGCCCACCCAAATCATAAGCAGGCTTCAGTGGACCAGCTGTGTCGATTGAAAGCACTCCAGCAATTGGGTCCTTGACCAGTCGATGAGGCGGGCATTGTTGTGAGCTCTCCTGGCATACTCGACAATCTCTCCTGTATGGAACATGCCTGAAAGCCAAATGCTCGCTCCAGGACATAGCTTTCCCTTTAAAAATGGGGCCCTCAACCTGTCTGATCAAAGCTGAGGCGACCATTGACATCACTCCTGGGGCCCATCTCGAAAGCTGGGACGAGCAAGATACCCTTTCTCCTGCTCTGCATCTCCTTTGATGACCAGCTGCGTAGAGCTCCAAGTTCCCACCAAACGTCGTTGGCTTCGGGGTCAGACCACCAAGCTCACCCTGCTTGAAAGTTGATTCCTCAAAGCTGAACTCTCGTGCCAGCTCTGCCCATTCTTTTGTATCCCACCAACTCACCACCTCCGGCATGAACTCCTTGGGGGTTGCTGGCTGCTGCACAGAGACGGTCACTTCGGTCTCAACCTTTCTGGCCCTTCTCATGTACACTGCAACCATGTACAAAAACCAAAAACGCCACATCAAAACATCGTCTTCATGAAGCTTCTGTTTCTCCTCTTCTGTTGCATCATGAATACCAAACTCCTCACCTCCCCAGCGGCGAATCGGCCTCGGGGCACTAGGCTGCCCTGGAATGGGGATGTGCCTCAGCAAGCTTCTCGTCCTGCAGTTTGGCCCACCAACGATCGCATTGATCTTTCCCTCCAAAGCCACCCTCAACAGACCACGATAAACTGCGTGGTCCGACAGCATGTCATGTTGTTCTCCTCGTTGAACATCAACTTCCAACAAGGCATCGACAGAACCACCCAGCTGTTTGATGGCATGCCGCAAAGTGAACCCTGTTTCTGGCCCAGCATACAAATGAACTGCTAAGCCACTCCTCTTCCAGCGCTTTCTTGAGTGTCTGTTGCCTGGAAGATCAGACCAAGTTCCAGGCTCCACCCCCAGCCGCTCCTTGATGTGCTCTGGGAGTGAAGACAGCACTGGATGTTGCGACACCAGCTTTCTCAGCCATGCCACTTCCGCATCAAAACTTCCAATCTCATTGTGAATGCCCATCTTGATGTCCTCCAGCTCCGCAATCAACGTCAAAGCCTCAGATCTGGCAACATGGGGGCAACTTCCCTTCATCATCACCTTGATTTCTCCTCTCAGAGGATGGTGGATCTGCATAGATCCTTGCTTCCAGGAAATGTCACAGTTCAGCTTCTGCGACAACAAGCCCATGGGGATGATAGGCTCGATGGCAGGTGAAGGTGATATCATAGCACCTCCAGGGGACATCTTCAACCTCACCGTTCTTCCATCTGCCAATGCCACCTCCACCACCGGGTACAAATCCACATTCTCGCCTTCATGTCTAGGACGAAGTGGATGTGTTGCACCTGAATCCACAAGTCCAACGTCGTTCCCAACATTGAGTCTCTTCATCTTGAACGTCTTCATCGACTTCAGCTGCTGATGAAGGCGCTCCATCACATCTTTTCGCTCTTCTTCAGACGTCGAAGAGGTTGTAGAAGCAATAGTGTTGGAAGAGCTCGACAGAGACTTCAACATCCGGTTGGCCTCCTCCAGCAAGTCCTTCACTGCCTCCCCTTGACTAGATTGGCTTCCAGTCTCTGACTCCTTCATTGGTGAAGTCACATTGCGCTCCTCCCCCTCGGCCTTGGCAACCCTCGGCTTGTTGGGGCTTGTTTCGGTAGAAGCGCCTTTTGACCTGGTGCAGCTTGGGGAAAGGTGGTCCACACTGCCGCAGTTGTAACACCTGCGACGATCATCTTTGACATCATGGCTAAACGTGCACTCCTTTCCCCTTTTGCAACCAGCATCCGTGAGAAAAAACCTGCATTTTGGCTTCGGCTTGTCCTCCTCTGTAGACCTCTCTTTAGTCTTTGGCTTGTTCTTGTCTGCGTCCAAGTATTTGATCTTCACCTCGCCCTTTGGCATCGCAGCAGTGGCCCTCTTTTCGGAAAGAGCAACTTGTTCGATCTCAGCCAAAAGGTGCGTGGCAAACTGGCTGACTGTGGTGTCGGTCGGCCTCGTATCCACACCAAGGGAATTTCGGGCCAGGCTGACCCTGAATTGTAGTTCTTTGTTGGACTCCAGGACTCGGCGTGTTAACTTGTTCAGACCTTTCAACAACAGTGCCGGGTCTGGGGTCACTGCACCGATCTCCTGGGACCGCAGCTTCCAACGTAGCCACCGACGTATTGCAGCAGGAGCCTCGCCCACCGTGGTGACCTCTGTTGGCTCCTCCAAACTTCTCAGCAATGTCTGCTTCTCCAAGACACCACCTGGGCAATACGTCAACAGCAGTCGCGTCAAAATCCCAAAAACGCTCAGCCGTCGAGCTGAAACCAACTCCTCCTTGACCACCTCCGGCACAGATTGAAGCAGCATCGATGCCGTTCTTCTTTCCAACCTGGACCATTTTTCCAAGGTGACCTCTGGGGGCGGTTGAACTTCATGTTGAACTCGATCTAGTGGGGGCATCATCATGTGCTTCTGGTACCACTGCTCTGCAGACTTCACCATCAGCGACCACCACACTTCTGAAGTTGCTGACAAATCAGCTATGATCGGCTCCACAGTCAGAAGCCAATCTCCCAACTGGAGGGGACCCTGGCTTGGTGACCAGGGGGTCAACACCGGCAGGTCAGGAGTGCCGGACCTCACAATCTCAACTCCTCGAACCATGCCAGTCTCATCCTTTGTCTCGTTGACCTTCTTGTGTAGGTCCTTCATAGTTTCCATCATAATCACCATGAACTCCAAAGATTTCTCAGTGAACTGCGCATTCCCTCCACCAGGTGCACCTCGGCTTCCTTCTTCTTGGGGACGCTGTGATGCTTCCACCTTTGGGGGTCTGGCAGCCTCCTTGGGGGTTTTGAACTCTGCAGCCTCAGGTAGGAATGGGGGTCTGGCAGCCTCCTTTGATGGGGGTCTGTCGGCCTCCTTTGATGGAGGTCTGTCAGCCTCCTTTGATGGGGGTCTGTCAGCCTCCTTTGATGGGGGTCTGTCAGCCTCCTTTCGCCGCTTCAACCAATCCACATCCATGTCGAAACCTGGGCTGGTCTGATCCGGCTGTTCCTCAGGAGTCGCAAACCTAGGTTCATCCTCAGTCTGCATCTTGCTAGCACTTTCAAACCTGGCTCTCAACTGACGGTTCTCTTCTACCAACAGTTGAATTTGCCTTCTACATTCGTCTTTCTCCTCTCGGTCTCTCACTGCTTGCATTCTCAGAAACTCCATGTCTCTTTCATGTTGACTCACTGAAGCTCTGGCTGCATCTCCATCCAAAAATGAAGGACGTGAAAAACCAATTGGATTGAAAAACGACTGTTGGGGCCCATACATCCATGCGGCTTGTCCCTGCAGTGCAGCAAAGTTTCTCAGCTGCTCCTCGGTGAACAACGGAGGTGCCATGGATTGCCCTTGCACTTGGGTTGCATCATCTCCTGCTTGTTGTTCAGGGGGAGTTGCAATCTCCCTCATCAAAGGTCCACCATTGAAGTTGCCTTCACCCTTGTCGGCGGGCGTATTCTTCTCAAGGGAGTTCACCACCTCTTGACGTAGAGAAAGGGCAGGAGGATCAGGAGGAGGTTGTGTAGGCGGCAACAACGCTTTGGCACCTGAACCCTGATTGGAATTCCTTGCAGGGGTACCTCTTTGAGGTTCATCTCTCTTACCCTCTTTCGGTGGAGACGTTTCCCCTTCTACAACATCCTCAGGTTTTTCTTCAGGTCCGTTTTGTATAGGCATCTCACCCCTACTCTCAGCCTCTGTTTTCATTCTTTCATCAGCTAGTCTTATCTCCTTTTGACCCTGCTCCATCTCTTCTTTGGTGGCCCTTCTCCTATGGAACTCACTCATCTGCCCAGTGAACCGCTTGGGCTCATAACCTGGAAATGTCCAGGTCCCCAACCTTCAGTCCTCCGCACCTCGTCCTCGTAGCAAGCGGCCGCCTTCTCTGTTTTCACCGGCAGCAGCTCGGGTGTTTGAGCTTCAAAAGGGCAGCTACGTCGACTGCAGTTGGTAAAAGGGTTCAGTGACATGTCAATTGGTACAACATGTCTGAATTAAATGTACAAATCTACCAAAGTATGAAAAACAGGGTATGCCGTTCTGCATGATCCATCACCATCTTAACATCTCACCCACACATACGATGGCTTTTGATGGACAATTCTATGACAATTTGATGTTTAGTTTTTTTGATTAATGTTCTTCAAACTTTCCTTGTAACCAATTCTAAGACCCATGGCTTCGTTTGAAAACTGTATAAAAATTCGGGATAATTCGGGTATCAATTTGAATGGGAACAATGGTTACATACATACACCATGTCATGTCGGGCTCATGATGTACGATCATCCTTTAGGGCTCACAAGCTGACTGTTGGTGGTTAAAAAAAACATCTTGAAAAATATGAGTTCGTCACTATTAGTCAATGGGAAGGAAATGGGATCCCATAGATGAAATGGATTGAAATGGAAAATAACATGTTCCAAACATCCAACCAGTCATATATGCCTCTTCCATGGCGAACATCCTTCCCTTTGGTCACTGCTTTGCATTACCAAGCTTCGAATAGATTCAAATAGACCCAGAGATCCAAAGCTGCTGGATCCGTTGGGCATTTATACAAAGACACTTTCAAACATGGGTGGTCATCTGGGCAAAACATACTAATTCCTCAGCTGAGCAGTATTCAACCCCCCTGTTGGTGAATGATTATAGGTTATCATCATGGGTAATACCAATACCTGATATTACCTGATTGGTTGGGATATTAACTTAATATTAATTAATATTATTAACCGACATTAATCCATTGTGGGAAGCCATATCAACCAAGCCAATGCAACCCCAAGAGGGTTCCGATGGCTCCTGGCACATTGGTGTTCTCAAACTTATCCACCACAATGTGACCTGCAGGCAGGCGAGTTCACTCAAATGTTTAGTTGGAACATCGAAAATGATGGAAAAAGACTACTACCCTCTGGTAATTTAACAGTTTGCTATTGAACATGACCATAGAAATAGTGGATTGTTTTACCCATTAAAAATGGTGATTTTCCATAGCTATGTTAAATTACCAGAGGGTATAATTTATGAAACAGTATCAATTATCAAGCAAAGAAAACATATATTGAAGTGTTGCAACATTGTCTCTGTCGATAAGTTAAGGATTAACACTCAAGTGTATAGAACAATCATTAAACGGTGGAATCCTACATTTCAACCCCCCGAAAAAAAAAAGTGTTGGGGCATGGGGCATGCACATAGCAACAATTGTACAGCTGTGGTTGCTTCTGTTCCGGATAGATGCCTTCCAATGGATTTTATATTGAACAAATGCAGAAAGTTGGCACAATGGTCTAAAAGTCTAAAGCCTGAATCCATCAACACAAAGGCACAATTCACATTCCAAATCAATCCAGTCCAGGAAGACATCGTGGAAGGAATTCAAGTAGTCATGTCATCTAAGGACCTTTCTAACTGTATGCTGGGTGGACTCTTTTGAAAACTGTAAATGGGCAGACGGCCCTTTTATGCGCGATGGACATCAACCGTCCTGCCTGACTTGTTCAGAGCAACGCTGGTGTTTTTCAAGCCGATTTGGTCCTTGCAAGGGCAACGACGAGGGTTTTGTGATGCTTACGGTGTGCAAAATGGAGTCGACACCAACCATGCCATCGATCGATTGTGAGCATGGCTACTCTTAGATACTCAGCGAGCAAATGCTTTTTCAGGCCATGATGTTAATTTTGTATCCCCCATCGAATCGGCTAAACATTACTCCAGAAAGATCTGACTTCCACAAGATTCCACAAGTCATTTTGCCCATAAACACTGTAGTTTCATGTTTCTTGGTCAATTCGTTGATATTTTCTACATGGCGAATCTCCATGAATCTCCCATTCGCTCTCCAAAAAATACATGCGGTATCCCATGCCATGCTCTTTCCGCATCATCTCCAAAGATACCTTCCGATCGATACCCACAGGATCCCCTTCGGGATCCCAACGTTGATGGAATATCCCATGAATCCCAAGAATCATCCATTGAGTCAGATCATCATCTGGTTGGTGGTTGACCTACCCCTCTGAAAAATATGAAAGTCTAATGGGATTAAGATTCCCAATATATTATGGAAAGTCATAAAATTCCATGGTGCCAAACCACCAACCAGATATTTTCATTAACCATTATTAACCCACTATTAAACCACTATTATTTGGGATTATTGTTCCAAACCACCAACCAGTTATCGAATATATGATCTATCCGACTCGGATGAACCTCTCTAGCATTGCGAAGATAAGAGACGGTCACTGGTTTTCGTCCAATGGCCAGCAAAATGCAGTCCTGGACGCTCCCATTCAACATGTGGAATCATGAACCATTCAATGTTTTGTTGATTTTCTGGAAATCTAAAGGAAAGAACATAGTTACTGTAGGTTTTATCGCCAAATGTGAGTTTTCCCACTGTTGTCCTGTAGATTTTGCGGTGCCACATCCAATCATTATATACAGGTTAACTGAACATTTGGGGAAAGGACGGTTGATGGCCAATCATCATTTTTTGTCAACATTGTTCTAGGGTATCCCGCCATGTTTGGACAAATCCATATCCTGAGGATGTTATACTGTTATTTGAAGGCAAACAAAAACATGCAAAAACCGTAGTGAAGTTCTTGCACGAACCCCCAATGACAATTGTTGATTTCCGTGAAGGACCGACAGAAAATTGAAACATCACCTGGGGCATACCCAGGAAACCCATACCATCCTTGTTAAATTGCCCAGCATGGTATGGATTCATTGTAAATGTCAATAAACCATACATGAATGGTCTGGGTGATGTTTTATGGGGGAATATGTCATACCTATAAATGGGATCGTAAGAATCTGGTTTATCTCAAACATACGAAACCTGATCATCATCCCAAGCAGCTTCTGGAAGTTCAGTGCAGTTCCAGAAAAAACATCCAGTGGCTCGAATTCACCATAGTCGTAGAGTTTATCAACAAGCAGGAGGGGGTTCATGGTCCAATGGTTACCAGTTATAGTTTTACCGTGAGTTTTACCCAATTTCAAGTAACCCCTGGCCCCTTCACCATACATATTATGTCATCATCTTTCCAAGATTGCCGCCCAACTCTGGCTGATTTTTGCCCTCATGGCCATCGGTGGCCGAGTCACAAAGTCCGAAATCGCCTTCTGCTCCCCCATTGGCCCTTCGGTGGCCGTGTAGGTCAGCAATTTGTTCTCTTGCTTGGTGATGCTGGCGGGGGTGCTATTTCCTCAGCAAAAATGCAAAAAAATGCAAAAAAAAACACTGGAGCCTGACTGACTCGCCATGAGAGATGGGCATCAAAAACGATGCCAAAGGAAAACACATATGTAAGAAAGTATAAACAGAACATGTGCTCACATATCTAAAATATGGTTGTATGCCAATCTCCATGGCAGAACAAATCAATGTGAAAGGTGCTATTAAACGAAACTACTCTAGATACAAACAGAGACTCAAGTCTATCATGTATGTGCCTACGGCTGCAAAACCGTACGTGCGTTTTGCTACTTTTTTGAGGATTGCTCTTTGTCTTGGGGTTGGGGTGGGGTGGGGGGGGTGGGGTGGGGTATTAACGTCATGTGCAGAGTGCGTGGAACACGCTCTTGCCTAACATCACTTGCGTAGCACGCTCTGGATGTTACGCTCTGCCCTGTTTCCACTTGACTTCTAACACGCTCTTCGTGCGTTTTGCTACTTTTTTGATGATTGCTCTTTGTCTTGGGGTTGGGGTGGGGTGGGGGGGGTGGGGTGGGGTATTAACGTCATGTGCAGAGTGCGTGGAACACGCTCTTGCCTAACATCACTTGCGTAGCACGCTCTGGATGTTACGCTCTGTCTTTTGCCTAGCAACTTCTAACACGGTCTGCATGTCACGCTCTGCACTGTTTCCATGTGACTTCTAACACGCTCTGGATGTCCCGCTCTGCACTGTTTCCATGCGACTTCTAACACGCTCTGGATGTTACGCTCTGCACTGTTTCCATGTGACTTCTAACACGCTCTGGATGTTACGCTCTGCACTTGTTCTAACACGCTCTGCACTGTTTCCATGTGACTTCTAACACGCTCTGGATGTTACGCTCTGCACTGTTTCCACTTGACTTCTAACACGCTCTGCATGTTACGCTCTGCTGTACCTGCGTTGCTGGCAGTGGCGTTATGACTGCCATAATGGCAACTTGCTGTCGAAGACAGCTTCCAAACTGATGGATCGCTGAGCCGACGATGGGTGTTAAAAAAACTCGTCGAATCCACGTCTGATGCACATGGTATTTGCAAGGATTTGTCAAAATTCAATAGATTTTGAAGCCACTTTTTTTCACCAAAATTGAGTTATCAAAAGAGTTCGGAACAGCATTTTATATTGAAAATTACAGGTGATTCTGACGGTCCTATTCAGCAAACCCTCAAAACGCTCGCGCGGTTTCGCATCCGCCGGGATGTATGTATGTCATACTTTGTTGGGTTTTATGTTTCAAATTCAAGATCAAGATTAAACAGGGTTTTAAAAGGGATGGTAAAACCAGGAACTCTCCCTTTCTTGGATACCCATCCAAATAGCAAATGAATCATCTACTAGCCATTAGCCTATAAATTCAGCAGTCAGTTTACCTCGTTTTTGTTTCCACTTGTTACTTTGTTTATGTCCCAATAGTTGGTTTCGTTCACATCCCTTTGACCCCAATGTTTCTTAGACCGACACCCCATTTACACTGGATCAATGCATCAGAATTCCATTGGAATCCCATGATTTAGCATCATTTTCCCTGAACAACTTCCCAATGGATTTCGATGATTTAGGGACAACCCAAGTGCTACACTTCCAAATTGGGCATCCATAAAGTCATCGGAGCCCGTCTTTCAGCTTCCGTCTTAGTGACTTCCCGGTATGTTCCAACCATGAAAACCATGATTTAGTACGAAATCCCCATGGAAAAATCCCCATGGAATTCATGGTTAGATCCAAGTAAAGCCCATGAAAAATCATGATTGGATCTAACCATGAATCATGGTTCTTTCCCAAATAACGATTTTCATCATGATTGGAAAAATCATGATTTACAAATCCATTATCATGATATTTCCCAAATCCATCGGATGCTCCCCCTTAAAAACTCACCGCCATGACTTTCAGCACGCCCAAGCTGCGGTGCAGGATGGGACCATGATGTTCCATCGCCTTTCGATTAGGGCCATCGATACCAACCATGGCGAACTGTGAATGTCAAAAAGCCAGAGGGTAATGACATATTTATGACATTATGATACAGAAAATGAACTTAATATGACTGAATCATTTTGGATTTAAAATCACTAATTATGGACTTAATTAATGACTTAATATATGAATAAATATATCATGACTCATCATAATATGGAATGATTAATCATGATGCAATTTGATGAATCATTCTTGCTTGATAATGACTATTTGCGACTATTGATGCATAATGCTGAACATTGGGTATCTGGGATTATTTATGTTCGACATCAAAACTATAAAACCAATCGCAATCTTGGTTTTAAATCACATGAACCACTCGCAATCTTCCGGCTTTATACCGCTGCATGGTCCTTCGCCCAACGTCGTTGTCGTTGTCATAAGTCCCTGGCACAGGGTCATATTTCATATTTCTTCCACGTTTTGCTCATGAGCTTATTTCGATGAGCCTCAGCGCATGGTCGCGCACTTCAGCGGCTGCTGAGTCGGGTGACACGAAACCTGGGGCTCTTTGACTTTGCCATAGAGGCTGTCTGGGTACAACAAATTGCTCAGATGCAAAGATTGCAGATCCACAAGGGAAACCACAACCCATGCTTGGAAAATCTGAGTGAACGCAATCTCGGAAAAACAATGGACTCATGATCTAATGAAATTTAACTGAACTCTCTTGCAACAGCACAAACACATACCATCTAATGCAAATTACAGGTACAATAAATCACTGATTGTGAAGCAAATGCAAAAGGAGCCGAGGGCATTGCCTAGCACGCGAGCAAGAGGATCGACTAAAAAAGTAAAGATTCAAGTGACAATATAGCAGTGCCAATACAACTGCCAATGCCAATATGCAAATGACAATACATGCCAATCAATACCAATACCAATGCCAATAATACCAATGCCAAAATGCAAAAGCCAATGCTAATACCAATGCGAAGATGGATATGCCAATATCAATACCAATGCTAATATTAATGCCAATACCAATTTAGCAAACATGGATCATCTATGAATTACCATGTTCATTGCTTAAACCTCAATCTTTTTATAGGGACAATCAGCTATAGCTGACAAATTGGGGCTGCTTTCCAGTTCAATTCCTTGGAAAATGTTGATGTCAATGCCACCAATTTCTGGCGAGTCATTGCGAATGGTTTATTAACTGTTGGGTTTGCCATGATGGTAAGAGGATGTAATATGATGTAATACAGTATGTATATAATGCGGTAAAGCTAGTGCCATAAGCCGTCCCCAATAGCTTACCAGAACGTTTATGTATAACCAGCCCCGGACCGGAGGTGGGGCTAATCATCATGGACGTTCCCATCCCCATCAGATCATGAGAATCCGAACATGGACTGCTGACCGTCCCTCAAGAATTCAATTAATGTGTTAATATAATGCAACTCTTGATTATAGTTGGCAGTATGATACCATGATATTCCCAGTCATATCCCCATAAAATATGTTACACCTCCCATATTGTTGGTGATATATCCCATTAAATCCCATTGAATCAGCATTTTCCTGGTCAAATCCCGTAGTTATATATCCCATTAATGGAAATATACTTAGTGTTATGTCCCAGTACATACCGGTGAATATCTCATCAAAGATTTATAGTTAGCTATATTATCCCACTATAATACATTAAAGTTGGGTTTGTTATGAAACTAACTATCCCAACTCAAAAGTTAGTTTTACTATTTACTAAAGCTAGTTGGAGAGTTTTCCATTCCCACATATTCCATTTCCTTATTCAATATTTGAATATTTATAAATTTGTAGATAGTTTTGTATACACATAGTAATTTCATGTAATTTCCCATTACATCCCCATGAATATCCCATCAACAAATTGTAACTAGTTCTATTATATCATTATCATTGTAGTTCTAGCCCATATATTATTCCTATAGTTACTTATCCGCTATAGTTGAGTTGGAGAGTGTTTCTGTTTAACGAATCTATCATTATCTGCTCTTAATTAAATACCGTATTATATATATATATATCCAACATAATATGTAGCTATATTCCATTCTTATTACCAACTATATATACAACTTAACTATATATGGAAAATCTACAGTATATGTTCATTAACAGTTATATACAATTAACTCTATGGAATATATATATATATATATATGTATATGTATCATCTATATATATATACATATGTATTTATACAACTAACATCAACTAACTATATATTATATCTCAGTATATGGTATCATATATTAAATGATTAACTATATTATATGGGAGATCATATATTTATAACTAACTATATATAACTAGCATCAACTACTATATTAATTTAACTAATTACATATATATATATATACATACACTATGTAATATGTAGCTATAATATGTATATATATATATATATATAATATATACCTATATACCCTCTGGTTATTTAATATAGCTATGGAAAATGGCCATAGAAATAGTTGATTTACCCATCAAAAATGGTGGTTTTCCATCAAAAATCATGGCGCCTCCATCAGGGTCTCCACCAAGAAGGGATCAAAGCCGCGGCGCAGCACCGTGTCGCCGCCTGTTGAAGGTGGTTTTAGGCGAAGCCTTTAGGTTGGAGAAAAATCCCCAGGAATTTCCGATGAAAATGGAAGGGATATGTAAATCTGTATATAATATGTATATATATATATCATTATGTGGGATGTGTATATATATATATACGCATAGGATCCATGTATGGTATATATGCTAACATTGGGGATACAGTGATGGTAAATGTTACCATATATAGCATACATGGATCCTATGGGATATATATATATATATATCTGGTTGGTGGTATACCCACCCCTCTGAAAAATATGAAAGTCAGTTGGGGTTATTCTTCCCAATCAATATATGGAAAAATAAAATTCATGTTCCAAACCACCAACCAAATATATATATATATATATATATGGGATAACTTTCTAGGAACATCTAGGAACATCTAGGAACATCTAGGAACATCTAGGATGTTGAGATAGTTTAAGACAAACATTGGGATTTTTTTGGTGCAAATATTGATGGGATTTAGTTATGAAAGGATTATATACTGGGGAACTGGTTGAATGAATCACCCGGTTGGGTAGGACTTGTTTGGGGATTGATAGCTGGGGATGTCTGATTTCCGGGTTGATTCCAGCAAGAAAAAAGGTGTATATCAGCACGGAGTAAGAGATGGCTATAGCGTCTAACATTACCCTCTGGTAAACATACAAAAAACTATGGAAATCACCATATTTAATTGGTAAATCAACTATTTCCAAATTACCGAAGGGTAGTAACCAGCTTGCGTAGGTTGACCCAATGGTTCTTCCACACATCGCCACTTTGAGAAGATTACCACAGATTGACCAGCTAGATGCAACCCCAAAACAACCTATAGCACTCCAAGAAAAGTAAACAAACATGAAACTTCTTCCAAGTAAAACTCCTACAGTAAATCATTCTTCGTCAATTTTTCGTGTTTCTTTTGGGTCACGGATAACTAAATAACCCTCTGGTAAACTAACATAACTATGGAAAATCACCATTTTTAATGGGAAAAACCACTATAAATGGCCATTTTCAATAGCTATTTTGACATAACCAGAGGGTAACCCATCAGGTAACCCATCCGAGGGGCGGAAGAAGAGGTGCGTCTCTGAGCCCATGGCGTGCAGAATGCCGGCCATCTCCACCGCGATGTATCCAGCACCCACCACGGCCACCTCGTGGTACGATGGAGCCGTGGGCTGGTGATGAGAACATTTCCTGGTTGGTGGTATACCTACCCCTCTGAAAAATCTGAAAGTCCAGTTTGGATGATTATTCCCAATATATATATATGTATACACACATAAAAATTATATATGGAAAAATCAAAAATGTTCCAAACCACTGTTAAACCACCAACCAGTTTCTGAGGCACTGGAGAAAATTACATGGGTGTCTCATCTCCGAAAATAGTGTGGATTCCGATCTATTCATAGCAATTTTACTAGGGATAATGATGACTAACCAAAGGTTTTAGGGGGGTTCCCCTAATGTTCGTTGACCATGAGGTCGAGGCCTACGCCTCGAAGAATCAAATCACCGTGGCATGAAACTCAGTCACCACTGCTTGGTGGCACTTCTTGTCAACTCTTCCCAGAAGGCTATATCTGGTTGCTGGTTTTAACCATCTTGAAAAATATGAAAGTCAATGGGAAGGATTATCCCATATATTATGGAAAATAAAAAAATGTTCCAAACCACCAACCAGATATATAAGTCAAAAAAGGAGGGACATGATTTTTTTAAAAAAAAACACATGAAACATGAAACATATTGCAACCATCAGCCAGAAGTCAATGCCACCCGCCAGGGCACCTTCTTGGGTTGTTCCTCCAACTCGAAAAATCCATCGCTGTTGATCCTGATTGAAAATTGGCTCGGCTGCTTGGAAGCTTCCGTGGCAAAGTCTTAGTCAATCATAGCACCCCAAAAACGAAAATTAGAAGAAAAATCCTGCTGCTAAAATCGAGGCAAGTGACTTTCCCCATGTTTATCGTCCATGGCGAAGCGTGAACATTTTCCGGCTAGTCATCAGGAGGTTTGGAAAATTTCCGTAGGTACTGACCACCTGAATCATTATTGATTACAGTAAACATTATTAAGATAACCGGAAAGATAAACTAAATCATGACCTTCAATTAAATCAATAATGGTTCACCAATAACCATTCTGAAAAAATGAACCACCAAAATATTAACCTGAAAGATAAACCAACTGATAAACAATAATGATTCACCAACCTGAAAAGTTCGGCCCTCGATCTTCCCTTCGAAAGCAGCCGGTCTCCGGAAGGGTTTGACCAGTTGGGGATAGTTACCCCGAATATTCACCATTATTCCAATGACGCCGAAGTGAGGTTGTTATGTCATAATTTATATTGATCTATATATAATTATTAGATTTACACAGTTCAGAGATTGTCTCCTCTTACAGTATCTCATGGAGCAAGACTCAGGGCTGCTGGTTGCAAGACCATCTCTGTTTTTTTCAAGGTCTGATGGTCAAACAGATGCTGACTGACATCGGCACCCAACCAGGTTGGTGGGATTTTCCGGCTTCCCCAGATCCCATGGTCGTTTGACAAACCGGGGAGTTGTTTCCCCACTTTTTTGACCTTTTAAGGGGAAAACCCCAAAACATCACATGTTTATAACCTTGTTTTTCCATCACAATTACAACAACTTGATTAGTGGTTGGTGGTTTCAACCAACCCCTCTGAAAAATGATGGAGTTCGTCAGTTGGGATGATGACATTCCCAACTGAATGGAAAGTCATAAAAGCCATGTTCCAAACCACCAACCAGATATCTCATTCACCCTGATTCTATTAACCATCATTAACCACCATTATCCACCATTAACCACTATTAATCACCATTTTCCTATGGTTTTCCTATGGTTTTCCTATGGTTGGATTATTGTTCCAGTCACCACCAGCCAGTGATTGCGTCGTATCTCCGGTTTTTTGATATCACGTCGTCTCCTGGACGCTGATCACCAAAAATTTGTTTGCCTCACCCATTACTTAAGGATGTGATCCATTTAAACATATTATTAATGTATATATATATATATGTAATGATATTCAAGGGAAAAAATGATCAGATTTTTTTGTGGGAAATATGTCTTCATATAAATTGGTAATGGGGACTAACCCATCTACTAACCCAACCATGAAAGAGACACATACTCTGCCAAGACTTCGTGGTGCAGTTGGGGTTGCAAAATAAGGCCCAACGTAGGTAACGTGATGTATGTATGTATGTATGTCTGTCTGTCTGTCCGTCCGTCTGTCTGTCTGTCTGTGTGTGCGTATGTATGTATGTATGAATGTATGTATGTATGTATGAATGTATGTATGAATGAATGTATGTATGAATGTATGTATGTATGAATGTATGTATGTATGCATGCATGCATGCATGTATGTATGTATGTTTATATAATTGTCTTTACTCTTGTCATGTGTGATGTCATAGTGATATTTGATGATGGACAAATCAAAACTGGACTGTGTTAATAACCATCATGTGTTGTTATAGTTATAAAACATAAGCCAACTCGAGTCATATTTACCCTCTGGTAATTTAACATAGCTATTGAAAATGGCTATTGAAATAGTGAGTTTTCCCATTAAAAATTGTGATTTTAATGATTTTAACCATAGTTTTTTGTAAACGTTTACCAGGCCGGGTACATCAAAGCTGGAACTGCATCCCCAAGCGTCGCATGTTCCACACCCGGGATGTCTGGCTCAGAGGGCAAACCACCACAGGCAATCAGAATGTGTTTGCCTGGCAGATCGATGTTGAAACGATGTTTTTTTCATGGAAAAGCCATGGGGTCTCCCCATTTCGGATCATAAAAATTCCCATTTTTTGTTGAGTATATTTGAGTAATGAATTATTATTATAATACATGATCATAGCATAGCTATAATTATGTTTATCCAAGGGACTATGTTGATGGATTATGATTCCCAAAATTGTATGCAGGTTTCTTAAAGCCATGGGGGTCTCCTCAAGTCACCATGGTTGTTCTGTGAAAACTTCCAATGTTACTGACAATGGGAACTGGATTTAATTGAGATTCAAGGGGAGATCAGAATGGGATAGAACAATGGGGATATAATGAAATTTGCCGGATCCAGCTATGCATTGCTGTGCATTGTCCAACGTCTATAGGGGTCCCTGCTGTTGCGGCGACTTCAGAACTGACTATGCCATTTTTCATGCCCCGGAAAAAACACGTGACCGAATTCCATGGCCTTGCAAAGTGATGCCCCCTAGGGCCCCTAGTCCATCGGATGGCTGTCAATAGATCTATCGTGGGATGCCACAGCCACCATGCCGGCGGCCTTTCAGGGTGCGGCTGCTGCCATCATTGCATTGCCTGGATCTTCAGGCATGAGAAGCTTGCAGAAAACCATGAAATCCTCCGGTCATCAAACATGGCAATGATGCAATGTGAAATCCAAACAAAAACGATGGGTATTTTAATGGGAAAATCATCGATGAACGGTGGATTTTCCATTACCACGTTTGGTAACCAGAGGGTACATAGTTTTACAGGTATTCTTCTTATTTTAATGCGTTATTCTTTGATTGCCAGTAAAGCATAGTAAAACCATGTGTCTTTTGCCAGTATATAAATATTGGCGTTTCCTCATCCTCCATCCACTTCTCGTTGCTTCCATCACGATGTCCGCCCTTCGTCTCCAGAATGCCCTGAAGTTTCTGCAACCTTTGATGATATCCGTGGGCATTTGCCTTCAGAACTTGCAATGAATTCGCAGAGCTGATGCTCTCAATGAACTTCTTGAAGTCCTCGGGCACCTGCTCTTTTGAAGTGAAGGTCTTGGTCTTGAAATGCTCCAACGCCTCCTCCTTCATGACGTTCCTCACCAATCCACCACCTGCTCCACGTAGATGAAGGGTAACCTCACTGTCATGAATCCCAAACCGTGATTTTCTCAGCTTCATCTGTCCCTTATCCATCACGTTTCCATTGGGGGCGGTCAGGTACTCGGAATTTTGGACTGGGAGGCAAACCAAATCTAGAATGAACCGCGAGGGGTTCAGTGGTGTTATGTATCCAGGAAGAAACAAAGTCTATCCTACATACACTGCTGCCCCAAAAAAATGCCATCAACATGCATCAACTATTTCTCCATCCTCAATAGAAGGCTGGAACATGCATGAAACTTTTATTCGAATCATTGACCTACCGTTCACCCACCCAGCCACTTCGAAACCTTTGATGGTGCTGATGCTTGGGTGCTCCGTGAACAGCTATAGCTGATTCCTAAATCTAGCTCTATGTCAAAACATATTGAAATGGGTCAAACAAGTATCAACAATGTTGGTATAAATCATGCAAACTTGTCAAATTTACTCGACAGATGTGGTACAGTAATGTTTATTGTAGCATGCACATGAAGTCGCTACAATGTAATCTTTTCGGGGGTTACCCAGTCTGGACCCCAATCCACATCATATTTTGGCCCAAATTCACAGCCCAGTTGCACTGCGACAGTTTCAGAATCCACGAAAGTGCCAATGCCTAGTCAGACTCGTAGCTGGTGAGTCAGCAACTTTGAGTATCTACAGACCTACAGAAATCCTGTTTCAAACGGGTCGGGACGATCTAAACATTGCGATATCATCAGAATCATAGGATAAAACTGAAAAAAAAACACGATTTTGGAGGATCTAAGCCATGTCAACAAATCTCATGGGGTTAATCAACCTTTCAGCTCGGTGATCCCCAATTATGGTTGTTTTTTTTAAGCCGTTGCACCAACCTGGGTTATCCTATGTCTGATGCCCCATCATTATGGCCGTAGATTGGGGTTGGATCACCCTTCACCCTTCACCCTTCATCCAGCCTTCAATCACTTCCACACCTGCCCAAGGTGCTGGAGATTTCCCACTGCCGACCACGGGTCAATTTTTCCTGGGTTTTCCGATGTTTTTCCGACCAAAATGCACGTTCATCCACCACAAACTATGGTAGAAACATGTACAAAATTGGTTTTGATCCATGGTCCATAGTCAAGTTGGATTTCCGGTGAATAATGGAACCAACACGGAAACGTTGCAAAAAAAAATCTCCAAGCGTGGGAAAACTAATCTAAAATATCCAACTGGACTATTACTAGGGCTCAAAAACACACCCAAATCACCAGGGGGGTCTACAATATTCCCATGAAATAATCATGAAATAATCATGAAATAATCATATTCCCATTCAAATCCCGGTAAATCACGATGTTATACGATGTTTAATGGAAACCAATCCATCCTTTGACTCTGGCCCATGGATGCCCATGGCACAGATTTCCCCGCCTTCCTTCTTCCAACCGGCAGTGTAACCCGTGTTCAATTTGGCCACCTGAGGCAAAAATATGCAAAAATGAACCCAACTTTGTGGAACCATGGTTACTGATACTGATGTTACTTGATGAAACCCAGATTATTCTATTCAATAAATCAATAAACATCAATAAACTATATAGATGTTATATAACCCAAAAACAAATCCCAAAAGATCCATCGAGGCACATATTTGTCTCGTCGTTCCTTGAGAGCTTTCCAATCAATGCTCCCTGCCCCAGTTGGCACGTTGACGCCATAGCCCTGCCG
>CAMXCT020000062.1:118291-285791 GCA_947184155.2 Cladocopium goreaui | reverse complement strand
ATTAAGTATAATGGCGTTAAAAATATAGATATAACCATAGCCTGGGATAACTATCACAACATCGTTTTAATGATAGAACACTCATAGCAACTCTAATGACTATAACTATAACATACTATAACTATGTAACTAACTGACTATCACAACTGGTTTGGACTACCCTCTGGTAATTTAACATAGCTATTGAAAATGGCCATTTATAGTGAGTATATAGTGGATTTTCCCATTAAAAATGGTGATTTTCAATAGTTATGTTAGTTTACCAGAGGGTAAACACAACCATCCCTTCTTTAGATCCCAGGCTCGGCACACATCCCACATTGACGCAGGTGCCACCGGGCCCGGCGCTCAGACGCTTGCCCTTCGCCGTGTCCCACTGGGCGCCACGTTCGATCAAGGCCACCTTGGCACCGTAGCCTCCACGTGGGGCCGGGGAGGGCATACGGGGATGGAAAACCAAGGTTTTACCCATGGATGAAGCGTGAAAATATAGGATTCTAAAGGTTCCTAAATGGGATAAGTCCTGTAACCATCTGTAACCAAGTTATACATCGTTTTTTAAGCCACTAACTGTTAAGGGCTAAGGATTGTTCAGAAAAGACAACTGGAAGCCATAAAGAACGATGGATTTACCGATTTACCCATGAAAACAACAGGACACATGGAGAAAATGAGGGATTGACATAAAAGAATCAAAACAAATTGTGATTTCAACGGACTTTGCATTTTTTCAGTGGTGATATAATGGGATACCCGTGATATTTAATGATATTCACCCACTTTGGAATATGTTTGGGGTATATGCTGGTAAAGGTTTCATGAAGGTGCTAAAATCCCATGTGAATGTTTTTTTACGCCAGTCAAATCACGAAAAAAATTGTCGCTCAAATCCCACTTGCGGTGTGTTGACTTTACGTTTTGCTAGTTTATCTTGTTTGGATCCCCATGTTTTTTTCTTTCATCTCATCTGATCTCGCCCTAGTTTGGTGTCATTTCTAGGGCATGTCCTTTGTATTGGTTAAACCACCAAGTGTCGGAAATAAAACAAAAAAGAAAACACACGGAGTTTACCCTCTGGTTATTTAACATAGCCATGGAAAATCGCCATTTTTAATAGGCAAACCATCTATAAATGGGGCCATTTTCCATGGCTATGTAAAATAACCAGAGGGTAAGGACACCTGGCAGCAGTTCTATTGCTACCCTCGCTTCGTGTGGCTCAATCCCCATAGTTCATCAACCTGCTGGTTCTTTGGGTCTGGTTGGTGGTGCAATGTGCCCATCTTGAAAAATGATGGACTTCGTCAATGGGGTTGGGATGACCCCATATATGGAAAATAAAACATGTTCCAAACCACCAACCAATATATAATTGGAGTAGTCCATAATCTTCATTTTGGTCGGTCACTGTTGCTCTTGGTATCAGCGCGAGTATGAGTACTGCTATTGGTATTACAGTATTAATGGTATGAATATTAATTAATATACCCTCTGGTACACTAAGATAGCTATGACAAATTACCACCTTTAATAGGTAAATCAACGAACTAAATTGCCATGTTCAATAACTATGGTCATTACCAGAGAGTACTCAAACTGCAAACCATTCACCAGAGATTTCATCATCATCATCATCATCTTCATCATCATCATCATCATCACCATCATCAATAATCATCAATAATCATCATCAATCACTATGACTATTGAGATTCTCCTCACCAGAGTGGCCAATGACATAGTCATCGGATAGTATAATGATGAATATTGATGATGATTATTGATGATTATTGATGATTATTGATGACTATTGAGAAATGACAGTGAACATCACCCACTCAAGGAGCAGTGGCCATTACCAGTTACGTCCAACCTCATCGAAATCACAGCCATCGCTGGGCTTGCCATCGCTGACTTCGTTTCAATCTGGGTTGGCTGACACCGTTAACAGCAACGCGAATCTTACCCGGCCTGGTTATGTCACAATAGCGAACTGGAAGATGGCCCAGTCGAAATAGTTGTTATTTACCTAGCTATAAAATGGTGGATCTTTCCATAGTGAATGCTAGTCGATCAGAGGGCAAATGGTTTCGACCCATCCAAACATTACCAATCACCTCATTTTCCCTTGCCAACTTGTTCCCCATCTTCGGCCAAAATATCCTGTGTCAAAAAAAGTCCCACGGGTTGGTTCGTTGTCCAAAAATCACCATCTCCCCATCTTCCTCGGCCTGCAGCTCGTTTGGAGAAAGCGCTTCCACCACTGCCACCACCGATGACGATCGCGTCGTACATCATGGCAAGTTTCTTGGTTCGATTCGCACAGAGAGGATCGGTTCAAAGGCAATGGAGTCACAAAGAAAGGGCATGGTGCATTTCAGATCCAGTTTTTTGAATCAAGTCCTGATTTTTGATGTAAGCCGAAGAATAGTTTTTGCATGTTGATTTGGTCTTGCCGTTCTGATTTTGTGTTTCCGGCACAGCTGAGCAAAAGCTGGTGCAACGGCGGGCCAACCCACCAGAAGCATGTAATTTCTGCAATGTTGTGGCTGAATCATGAAAATATATGAAAACGTTGTCATTTGGGTTTACCCTCTGGTAAACATACAAAAAGCTATTGAAAATGGCCCAGTCGAAATAGTGGATTTTCCCATTAAAAATGGTGGATCTTTCCATAGCTTATTAAACATTTACCAGAGGGTATAAACCTTCAAGCATCGTGGATTATCCTTGGAAATGCACCTTGGGAGTCAAATCTTGGATGGCTTTTTGAAGGATGGAAACGACACATCTGCATCACAAAAAAGCTACGCTAGCCGCTAGACCCTCCATTGACCAATAACAATTGTGTGTGGACCCCATCATTTGTTAATACATACATACATGTTAATGTTTGTGTGTCCACCATTCATTTAGTATCACCAATAACAATTGTGTGAATACCTCATCAAATACATTTTTCACTTTTCTTTTGAAGGGTATTTGGAGGGTTTAGTTAATCTCCCATGATTGTCTGACCACCTTTGGTCATGCGTTGCTGGTTGCTGGTTGGTCAGTCTTCCGAGACGACCCTTTCTCGTTCACAAGGCAATCTCTGCTGACCAGTTAACTATGGCCTCTGGTGATTGAAACATAAAACTACAGTTATATGGGTTATGATGGGTTGGTAGATCATTTATGATGGCTTAGATGGGCTACGGCTAATAGACCAACTATGACCAACTTATAGTTATTTATAATTGGGAGCTATCGCCTTAGGGGATTTAACAGTATTTCCCATAATGGATGACGACAATCCCCAGTGTATTGAGTAGTATGACACCCGAACTACTCATTAACCGAACATAATTTATCACTTGAATCCAAAAAATTATCTAATGTTGTTTGATGTTTTTTTAATGGTGACGATTTGCAACCCAAATGATTATTCTATCACCAGTCCCAGAAATTCGAAGACTCCGGTCATTTAACGTAGCGAACTGCAAAATCACCATTTAGTACAGTAGGTAAATCATTATGTTTATCATTCAACTTTATGGTCCATCTATAGCAAAGCAAACTGTAACAAATAATCGGGAAAAAAAACTACTATCCCATTCTTCTGCATTACATTCCGATGAAAATATATCTTATTGTCGATTTCTAGACCCCGAGCTAGTTATAAAACAAACAACGAGAGGGTAAATCCTACTTATCAAAAAAAAATCCCCGTAAATTTTTGTGGTTGGTGAAACCAACCTTTTTCCTTAAATCACAATGCAGTTCTACTCATGTTTGCACCGCGATAAATGTCACAAGCTCGTGCCTGGTCCACACGTTTGGCCAAGGGGGCATCCAGATTGAAACCACCCACCGTAGCGTGGCCATTCCTGCAAATTTCTCCAAGGGAAATGGGAAGTTTTCATGATGATATTCATGATAGTATGGGAGGGAAAAAAACATATGATTTCTAGAATATATATAGTACATATGGATGATTTGGTGAGATTGTTACAATATCATGATTTGTTGGAAGAAACATGCGGATTCCCAGATAAAAAAATGATTCATCACGACTCATCCAGTAAAGATCAGGATATTTAGCCAGTAAAGACGGGTTTAAACAAAAACCGAGGATCAAACTGCACGTGCTACGCGTGCGTGTCTAAAAAAACTCTGAAATCACAGGGTTTCAATAGCCGAAGGACTTGGATGAACCCGCAAAAGAAATAAAATATACCCTCTGGTAAACATACAAAACACGATGGAACATCGCAATTTTTTATGGGTAAACCATAAACGGATATAAATGGGCAATGTTCAATAGCAAACTGTTAGTTTACCAAAGGGTATTCCCTCTAGAACCCACATGTAGTGGATTTCTCATTGAAATCCACTGAAAGCTGAAACATCTTCAGCGAATCCAGGAACAAAGTTTCCTCTGACCATGCCCAAGAGTTCAACATGTTGATCAACCAGTGAAGTTCTCCCATTATATAAATTATACCCGGCATATTGATTGATGATATCTCCACTATATCCCCATCATATCCCCATGAAATGGTTGCTAAGTGTGTTGATATCGCCATTTTCCCCACTTGTTTGTTGGTTGTAAACACCATTTACATCCATTAACTCATTAACCAGTTCGATAAACCCAACAGTGATACCAGTTACCCTCTGGTAAACTAACATACCAATGGAAAATCACCATTTTCAATGGGAAAATCCACTATAAATGGTCATTTTCAATAGCTATGTTAGTTTACCAGAGGGTATAAACCATCTTAGCTAACTAATACTAGTAGTCATAAATTCGTTATCGGCGCATCGAATCACAGCAAACACGCTGAGCGCATGACGAGAACTTGGCAGTCACACGCATGACTGCTGTCACCTGGCAGTCAAAAGGAGTCCACGGAAGGGTGCATGTCCCAACTGGTACCCTGAATGGTAAACCACATGTCTGTTGGTTAATCCCCATATTAATCCATATTAATCCAAATGTTTATATTTGTGAAAGGCATTATTAAAATATTTGGTAACTTGTATAATATATATATATACAATTATTCTGAGCAACAATGATGGGGATATAATGGGGATGGTTCAACCAAATAACCCAATCTAACCAGGGATTTTGCCAACACCAGTGGTGATGCTAATCCAATATGGATAGTTTGTTGCGGATTGAAGCCAATACAACTGGGGATATAATCGGGGTAACCATGGGTTGTGCCCCAGGTTGTTAGTTAAGTTGGTTTCTTTCACGACATGACTGTTGCGTTTATGGTAGATATATCGAACAAGGAGCACGGCCTCTAGATGGCCGTGTTTTTTTTGATCAGTGGGATGTTGTTGATCATGTTTGATGTGCTCGTGCCGCCAAAAAGAATTTGTGCGATTTTATTTTTAAGGTCGTTAACCCCTTATTCACAAGCAGTAGAACGAAAACAGTCATTTCGCCTACACAAAACTACCATTTTTGTGTTTTCTGGCCAACCGGAAACTAATTCGTCGTCACATGTTTTTAG
Organism: Cladocopium goreaui; assembly: GCA_947184155.2. Classification (NCBI taxonomy): domain Eukaryota; class Dinophyceae; order Suessiales; family Symbiodiniaceae; genus Cladocopium; species Cladocopium goreaui. The sequence goes on along the minus strand of CAMXCT020000062.1, from coordinate 280,278 downwards.
CCGTCTTTTGGTCAGAGCAGCACCTCCAGTTCTTCCAAGAACCTTTTAGGATCTGGACTCTGTAAGCTTGAACGCCAGCACACATGAACACATAGTAGCATGACCCATGAGTGCAAAGTTCAATAGAACATACGATAGCGTAGCATGACACATCAGTGCAAAGCACAAGAGAACATACAGTAGCGTAGCATGACGCATGAGTGCAAAGCACAAGAGAACATAGAGTAGCGTAGCATGACCTATGAAAGAGAGAGCCATGGACGTTATTACCCCACCCCACCCCACCCCCCCAACGTCAACAAAAGACCACGGCCGTCTAAAGGCCGTGCGTGGTCCAACTAGTTGATGGGGTTTATCAACCAACATAACTGGACGGAAGCACCTTGTGGCAACGGACTCATGTATGGACGATGATGTTCCCAGAAAGGTGAACACCAGCCAGAATTTTCATGCACAGAGAAACTGACGTGGTGAGGTCTTTAAGACAAATTCATCCAAATGGTTACCTGAACCGCATATCATTTAAAACAACCAAGGAAAGGGGAACTTTGCTGGGTTAGTCGCCACGCCACTTACTAGGATTTGCATCCAAATGCAACTTGGTTTGTTTGGTTTGTTGCACACTTCATTTTTTGGGGGGTTGACGCATCAACCAAGCCGTCCACGGTAGTACAGTTCAGTTCAAGACGTGTCGTCACTTCAGTTCTTAAGGTAGCTGTGACTCCTATGATGGCGCCAGTCCTCGGATGACATGATCTGTGATATCCCAATTTGTTTGGACATACTGTATATATATATACATATATATATGTAGGTTTTTACATATATATATATATACTGTATATATATGTATATATATATACATGTATATATATATATATACTGTATGTATATATATATACTGTATGTATATATATATATATACTGTATATACTTCCGACCTGTGTAGTTCGTGTTTGTTCAAATAATTATCCATGTCCTCGTCGTCTTTTGGCTGTGAAACATCCCCAGTTTTCATGGGACTTGTTGTCCCATCATGTTTTTCTGTTCCAGCAGTAGGGAAGTCCAACAAGAACCACCAAGCAGTTGATACAGAGTCACAAAAAAAACATGAACAACAATCAGAGGTGTGCCGGTGCAAATGCTAGACCAACCAACTTTTGATACTGAAAATTAATATCAAGTGTCGACTCTATCCAGGAGTAGATATTGAATTTTAATCTGGACCACAAGCAAACAAAATAACATGTAACATCAAGTAAACAATGAACAACATTTCAAACTGGCAAATTTTCTATCTACTCCAATCATATAATCATGTTCTTTTGGGACACATGAAGAGGGGCCAGTTGAGCAAAGCATTCACGATAATTTACCAATTTCTTTCAATGGACTCTAGCCCTTCTAGTCACCAACCAACGACTGGGCCAAGGGTTTTTATGCGTTGTATCCCCAAAAAATGTCAGGTGGGTTAGATACCAATTTTAATGGTTTCAATCTCCCATTTTGAGACTCACAAATCTCACAGGCTATCGCAAGACATCTGGGTGTGTCCGAAAAAAACAGACAAAAACCATCTACATCTGTTGCCACTTGAATAACCATTCATGTCGGACTCTGACAACAAATCATCAACATGTGGCATATTATATATATATGGTATAAATATGGGAAATCCATGGACCATTCGAAAAAAACAAAAAGAAAAAACATGGAATCAGAATCAATATTGTACATTGAAATCAATATATATATATATATATGTTTTCCCATATTTTCCCATAGTTTCTCATATTTCATCCCATAGAATTTCCCATTTCCCACATATTTGCCATGGTTTTTGTTGTCCCCTGAAGGGGAGCCTGCATCTCAGAGCCTTCCGGGAGCTTCACTTCCTGATGGGACGGGGGGAAACCCTAAAGAAACCATGGGATTCCATGGGATTTGAACCATCAAAGATAGGGATTTCATGGAAAAACACCATGAGATGGAAATATGATGGAAACCTCATCGGAATATGTATATATATATATATACATTAGATATATGAATATTATATGATGTATGATTTAACAGGATATTTCATAGGATGTAAGCATCGTTCAAAACCATGCACACATGGGACTAAGGCAGAAAACACCACTCTAGAGTGCCTTACTGGTGAGATAAGTACCAGTAATTCATACGGGAAAATCAATGTAAATTCCACCACTTTTTGCAATACAATGATGGTTTATATATATATATATATATGTATAACAACGTTGATATGATATTTGGGTTAGTCTCAACATCCGGTATCCTAAAACAATTCAATTGAATAGGTAAAATAATCATTGACCGGTGGATTTAGAGGTATAGTACCATATTTGAACAAACCCATATAGCCCTAGAATTCGTCGGATCAAAAACCTTGGAATTCTGGGGTACCCGGTTTAACAACTTTAGTCAATATACAACGGTTGATATGAACAATGGTTACCCACTATTGTTGATAACTTTATATTGACAACCATATATAATTATAACAAATTTAACAAAGTAAGAATGGTGGGTATAGACGGGTATAGTCCGGTATAGTATAATTTGCATATAACTGCAGAACATACCCGGCTCCACTGATTGATAGTATTCACCATTCATGATTGATATTCACCAATAATCCCAGGGCATATAGATATTAGTGAATGTATGTGAATATCACTTGATTCACCATTCACATATCATGATTGATACCCCTGGTAAATTAACATAGACCCTGAAAATCACCAATTTTTAATGGAAACTAGTCTTCCAACCCCTATCTGCAACGGTCTATGTTAATTTACCAGAGGGTATCATTCACCATTTATCATAGATTCATGGGATGATTGTTCGGTGCCACTGCTGCAACTCCGTCCATCGCGCCTGGTACAGCTCCATTGGAGCCGCCCTGCGGATGCGAGGAAATCCCATAAAAAATATGGATGTACCCAGCTATACATGTGATACCAAGTTATAATCCGGATTCTTTTCCAACATTGGTGTGGTTTCCCCCAACTTGTCATATTATAATATTATATAATTAATTTAATTAGGTACACTGTTTTTTTCTGACCATTTTCCTACCATTGGGTTTCATTGGGATCTTATATATATATATACTCTGGTAATCAAACCCGGCAATGCGACATCCCTGATACATGAAGATGTTCATATGTTTTGACAGGAACATCATCGAAGTAAATCCGGGAATTCCCAGACAACCAAATTTAATTACCGCATGGTATGAACCAATATTCCGTTCTAAACATATATATATATAATATTTTACTATTCCATTATGTACCCTCTTTGTTCAAACCCCATGAGATTCTCATTAAACCATAGTTAAAGATAGGTTCTAACGGTTATCTCCAAACTTATGCGCCGCAGATTGCAGTGCTTCGACTCCCAGGCCTCATTCATCGAAGCCTCAGCCTGCTCCACAGTCAAGCCCCTGCGACTGCAGTGCTGCGACCAAAGGATTGCCCAATTTTCCATTGTATCGACACACTGCCTCACTCACAGGGAACTCAACTCCCAAATCCGAAGTCTGACAAAGAGTTATGTGCATCCACAACCCCATGCGGAGTTCCAGGCCGCCTGACTGGCCCGTCGGCGCTTTGCGTCCCACTGAGACGGGTTCTGCTGCCACAATTGCCATTGCTGAGTCCTTTGTGTCCACCATGTCGCACGCTTTTGGCCTCTAGACCCACGGCGTCGGCGTCGTCTTTCCTCCATCTGCTGAGCAGTAGCGGCTACCAAGCTCGTCCGGGGTATACTTCAGCCAGCTAAGGTCCTGGAACAGGAGCAAATCAATGCCTCCTAAATGGCGGGCTTTGTTATCAGGAGCTCTGTCAGAGAGCTGCCTATTTTAAACCAGAATCTGGCAGATATGACGACGCCGCAGGAGCTGAGTCTGACACTGACTGAACAATGCATGGCTACTCTTAGTTGTGATTGCACTGCTTTTTATCAGAGCGTTGCGTTCCTTCATTTTTGGCAGCAAACACCTACTTCACTTATAATTCCCTGGATTAGCCAGTTTGTACAACCCACCCCAGATCTAAACCCATCAACAGAGGCATCTTTAAAGGCTCAAATGGGTGTGGCACATGAATAACATTATAACACTGAATAACCAACAATTATTGCTTAGATCTTTAAAAAATAGCTACAGTAGATTATGTTAGATTCATCTGTTTGCTTCCGAACCAGTGACCATCAGTGACCCCAAGCAAGTTCCCTACGCTGTGCCCGTTGAAACCGCCTCTCGGCCGTGATCACCTGGGTCTTGGGCCCCATGACCTGCTTCACTTCCGCCGTGACATCCTGCCATGGCCGTCCATTTTGGTTGGCAAAAATGGGGCCCATAAACAGTGGTCCTATGGTGAAATACATCCAGAAGTTCAAAAGATCTTAGTGGATGACATCCGGTCGGGACATGACAAAATCCACGGACGTCCAAGTGGGAGAATATCGAATAGAGCAGGTATGGGACATCAGATTTTCATGGGGGATATCCGGCGACAGAAAACCGAACGGTTCTTGCTTCATCAACCAAATGCTAGCTTTTCCTGCAATTACCCCCTCTCAATGCTACCAAAAAGGGCTCGGCGACAGAAACATTTAGCAATCAGAAATTGTACCCTCTGGTAATTTAACATAGCTATGGAAAATCACCATTTTTAATGGGTAAATCCACTATAAATGGCAATTTTCAATAGCTACGTTAAATTACCAGAGGGTAAGTCAAGTATAAACGAGGTATGATGAAATCACGATAACGTTTTTCATCCAGTTTTTTCGAAAAAAAAACCTTGCTGGTAATCAACATGGCGATGGACAATCTCCCATTTATAGATGTTTTTTCGGCAATTTGCAATCACTCTATCTATCTATCTATCTATCTATCATTCATATCTATCATCAGTATTCCATTTTTAGATATAAAATCCATATACCAGGGCTAGTAAAGCATCACTTTTTTTCTGTATAAAAACTTCGATGATTTTACCCATATCCCATGGGGTCCCATGGCTTATTCCGGGATCTCCCAGCTCGTTACGGAAAGGACTGGGCCCACTGCAATTTCTCTACCTGCAACCATTGGGTGTTTTCACACATATTTTTGTTAAGTTTGCCAAAGTTAGGCAATGTTGAGCATGAACAAAGAAAAAAACTCAGCAACCTACCAATGACCAAACTTGGTACAAATGGACCAGATTCGCGTCGTCTCAAAATTTGGAGCCCCGAAAAAAAATCCCCAAGGCCCAAGACTCAGTTTTTCCATCCACCGGACTTTTCCACCGGACATCCACCGTGCTGCCTGTGTGTACTCCAGCTTCATGCCTGTCTGACTCTGAGCCAAGCGCAACAAACGTCCCAGGCATGTCCTGCCAAAAGTCATCTGAAAGAATTGAGTTTTCCATGGAGAGAAAAATGGTGGAAAACACCTTCTGGAATGAAGGGGAAAACCATGGTTAAGAATGGTTCATACGGGTTAATAATGGTGATCAATGAAATTACCCTCTGGTAATGTGTTACAATAGTTATGGTGTAGATGGCCCGTTCATAGATGATTTACCTACTCAAAGTCGTGATTGCCCATAGCTATATTAATATGTATGCATGTATGCATGCATGCATGTATGGAGATAAATATATACATGTTGATTCATTGCCAACTCATGCAAAATTCGGTCCATAGGTCAATGTGTTTGTTTGTTTTGTTTGTTTGTTTGATCAGCATTGAGAAGGATATATATGTAGACATGCAGTCTCTCATCTACAATGCCCGAACATACGTTATTTATGATACTGAATGGATTAAATAAGGGTTCCCAGAATGGATTATGATAATCCCCAAATATACTATATTGGATAGTAAAGGCTCTTATAATCATCAACCAACAAGAGCAACCACTGCTCACTTGGAGGAAGGTTCAACTTCAAACTGGAGGAATTCTGCACAAACAGATTGGCCAGGGTCAAAAATGACCAGCATGTTGGGAACCAATATTGTATTGGGTTGTTTTGGTTTTATTTGTTGGCCAGCAACAATGACGAATCAGGGCTATTTATTCATGCTGGACCGGATCCTGTCACGTTATGATTGACCTGGGTCTTAGGGGTTTCGGACATGTTTTCGTCAGTGCTCGTGTGTACATGATGAATTCATCATGGCTGGCCGATGGTTGGACCTCATGGTGCAGCCCCGTTCATTTCAAACAAAAATATGTTCTATCATATCCAACGCTGACGCGTCTGGCGCGTTTTGTGAAATGACACGGAATGTTTTTGAAAACAATAGTGGATGTTGCCCCAGATTTAAATAGAGCTGACAATATATATATATATATATTTATACTATACATGTTGATTGTCCGGTGGCTTGTTTATCCCCTGCTAAAAGTTTAAATTCGAACGGGTTATTTGGTAAATCCATTTTAACCCCTAACAGACTAAAAACAAACAAAATGTATGGCCATATTCCATCTAAACTATGTATATGCAAATATATATATATATACATTATATTATATATTATATTATGTTATATTATATTATGTTATATGATATGATATTATATTATGTTATATGATATGATATGATATGATATTATATTATGTTTATAAATTAATATATATATATATATTGTTTAGTCATGTTGACTTTTATCTTGATAAGTATGTTTGTAAACATATGCAAATATAATATATATATATATATAAATATCAATGTATATAATAAATATATATATATATAGTCTCCCGCCGCGGCAAGGTCCCGAAGGGAGCGCGGACTTCACATCCTCCGTCAATGCCCCACAAAATGTAGGTGGCCTGGCAGGTCGATGCCTTCGATGCCTTCGGTGCCTTCGGTGCCTTTGACCTTTGATGCTTTTGGGACCATCAAAGCCAATGCTGGCTATGCCTCCACAATGCTTAGAGATAATGGTGATAAGCAACGAAAATAGAGATAGTATCCAAATATATTCAGATATCATGGGGGTATAGTGGGATATAACCAACTTTAGATGAGATTCGGGCGTGTCTGAAGTTGGAAATATTCGGATACCTGAACGTGAGATAGGGCATTTTTCCCTCAGATTGCCAGGCCCCAAAACACCAATAAAGTGCCCTTCATGCCCTCCTTTGGTTGTGCCTGGGGCCTCTGATCCTGCCCTGCAGCCCAACAGGTCCCCTTCTCCACCTTGCATGCTGCTGCCTGTGCTCCCTGGAAGCCAACATCACCAGATTCGTGGAGAGGTTACAACCAGGGTCCCCATTGATATGGTGGACCTCTTCCTGGCTCCTCAGCTTTCTGTTGTTCAGGTCTTGCCAGAGCTGGCGGTGGAAGAGCACTTTATTGGGTTTGGGGCCTGGCAATCTGAGAAAAAAATAGCCATTCCTATGCTCATGGTGGGGGACCATCTCTGGCACAGCCACCACGCTTCCATCTGCTTCCCTCTGCTGTGCCTCAAATTCGGGAAAATAATCAGACACCAATCAAATCCCTAGCTGATTGCGCTCTGTGTGGACCCACCAGCCCACCACTTGGTTAGTCTCCCAATTTCGCTGGTAAAAAATCACCGCCGTCTGTTGAAATGTATGAACTGACGGATTCCGGTAATAATACCACTATGTCCTCTCCCCTCGCTGCTGTGGCTACCCGATCTGCTTCAGCCAATTGCGCCTGCACTGTTGTGTCGATTTGCACCCTCGATCGTGCCAAAAAGTTGAACGTTTCCAATGCTGGGAATGAACTTGTCGACAAGTGTGGATGGGTCGGAGACAGATATCCGAGTCGTACACCTTCTCGGATAAACGCAATCTTTTGCGCTTTGCCCCTTTTACCCCTTTTACCTGCCCTTGGAAACCGCAGTAAAGAGTGCAACTCTTCGTACTCCGGGTGCTCGGGATCGGCAGGTTCAGATGTTGCTGCGAACCAACAGGTTAGCTCAAAAAATAAAACTAGTTCAACGTGTATTTTTGCAAAAATAAACGATTTGTTTTATGAACGGTTCATTGATTTGCTGCATACATTTTTTCATATTTTCTCCATGTTTGATGATATCAATGCACTTGTCTTTCCTTTTCTGGCCGCTAGGTGTCAGTAATCTAGGTTAACGTCGCATTTGTTCCCCTAATGACGTTCAGTGTGTGTTTAATCTTCAACTCACAAGGGTCTCTTCACCGCTATATTTGTTCTTCTATTGAATCCTTGAGCATCGAGCCTATCACATTTACTTTTAAGTTGCATTGATGCCTAAATCATTTGTTTCTTAATTCGTGTTAAAATTAATCACTTGATTATTTGATTTTTGGCACTTTGTAATCTTCGACTGAAAACAACAAAATAGACTTCAGTTTTCAGTTTTTGGAATCTTGCACTTTCTAGATTGATAATTCAACTGAACAGCGGCTGAGAAAGATGCAATAAGTACGATGGCTGGAACATGAAAACTGGGTGACTAGGAAACAACAACAATGGGGTCGCATTCGAATTGAGATACCCATACTATTCAGAAAGCACCCCAGTCCTCCCTTCACCCCACCCCAAAAGCAAGAACAAACCTTAACAGTGATCAAGCAAGACTAAGGGACCTTCATTGCAAACCTGATAATCTCAAAACCATTCAGACTAACTCGGTTCCACCAATTTCTCATAATCAATCAATCCGAATTCATCCCTGATTTCCTTCTTCCGCACAAAAAAAAGTTTTGGTAGCAAAGTCAAATCATACGTAGTCAATCATACTCACTGAAAAACAAACCCTGGATGCCAAGGGCCCCCTGAACACTAAGGTTCGGAGAAGAACCATTCCTGAGGTTGCCAGGGCCCAAACACACACTAAGTTTTCTTTTTACCGGCACGGGAAGTCTGGCCAAGTGTACTTAGAACGATCCATCAGCTTCAGCCACGTCTGCAAGATTTCATCGGACACGTCCACCGCGTCACCACCAATGAGATCCACATCGCGCTTTCCCTTGATGAAATCCACCTTGGAACAAACAATTGTCAGTATAAAAAGGCCAGCCAGCTATGGAGAAGGGATCCTTATTGGTGGGTTGAAGATAAACAGCAAATGCCTTGAAGTGAAGCAATAATGACGCCATGGCTGTAGTAGAAAAAATCGTTCTGAGCTAGGCAGCAAAGAAAACAAACATGCATTTAGAATTTAGATAAGACATAATGGACCTGGATGCCAGGATGATACTAAAATGGTTTCTCATGCTCACACATAAGAGGGGGCCTGGGTGCCAGTATGATACTAAAGCGTTTTCACATGTTCATACATTGGTAATAACAAACTGTTTGTAAAAGGTTTGAGGTCCTGAATACATGCAGGATTTTTTTTAAAGAGATGCTTTTTTAAGCCAGGTGACTGCAGGCCCATGGCATTGATGCATGCCACCGGGATGCCACTCCAAAATGCTGTGAACAGATCGTCCTTGGGTTCATCAAGAGTTTAAGGCAAGACCAAGCAGTTCAATGAATAAAACAGTGATGACCCCACAAGTACACGAATTTTGTGGACGTAGAAAAGCTTCTCGCCATCAAGCTCAGAGTAGTGACACTGCGGCCCCTTTCGTAGAATCTCCGATGCTGCGGAGTGCAACTTGATCGGGAGGCAACTGCTGAGGATCATGTGGTGCAGCTGGTGTCACAGATGACCGAGGCTCGGAAGCAGGACCTGGTCGCAAATGCAATGACACAGGGCGTTGGATGGTATTCAATGTCGCCTTTGCAGTTGAGCACCAAGGGTACAAATAATAAAAAACAACAAAACAAATACACACTATTAAAAAACGACCGCGGAGAAAAAAACTGCACCCCAAAAACTCAAACTGATCAAATCACTATGTATCCCCCCTTCACAAACCAATACGATTTCAAATTTAAGAGCCAAAAAGGAAAAGCCTGCAATGCAAATTGAAAGTCCAACCACTCAAATCAATATGTATCCTTCCATGACAAAGCAGTATGATTTTGAAGGTAAAAGCAAAAACAAAAACGACTGCAAGGCAAAATCCAAGGTGCTGGCTTAGCCGCTGGCACGGTCACAGTTGCTGGCATTACCTTCGATGGAACCGATGGAACCTTGGAAGAAGACTTCATCAATGGAGGCTGAGGGAATCTTGGCTTCTTCCTTGGTGGAACTGGTACTCCTTCTGCAGCTGTTGTCAGGGATGGCACTGATGGTGGGATGGTTGTTGCTTTCGGTGCTGAAGGTGATGGTGCCATTGCTGCTGAAGATGTTGTTGCTGGTGGTGCTGAAGGTGCAATTGGAGCTGCTGCTGCCAGTACCGATCTTGCTGACGGCGCTGGTGGTGCTGCTGGTGGTGGGTGGCGGTGGTGGTGGTAATGATGATGTCTTGGGGATTGAAGCTTCCTTGGCTTGCTGTGGGAGGACGAATTCCTAAGACCATTAAATCTATCAGGCCCTGGATGCCATGGTGAAAACAATGAAGACTTTAAGGAACCAAGCACTAGAACAACATGCCATGTAATAGGCCACAAGATAAGAAAACAAGGTGAATGTAAAAAGCCAACACACACACATACACTTGTCAAAGGTAAAGTGTCAACAATGAGTGACACAGAAACCTCTCCCTGCTTAATCTGATTGTATAAATCACCCTGGATGGCAAGGAATATAACTTATCATGGGATGGTCAATTAACATAATGTTGTCTAGCCAATAGTGATATCTTGTCAATAGTAGAAAGATTTTTCCGCAACTCCAATTTTTCTCCAATACTAAAAGTCAATTAGCTCCATTTACTTTCAGTATTGCCAAAAGAGTCATGTTCAGACCTTGTCCAGAGGGCATGGCCAATAGTGGACCCAACATGGCAATAGTGGAAACTGTTTTCCCAACTCTAATTTTTTCTCCAATGCTAAAAGTCAATTAGCTCCATTATCTTTAGTGTTGCCAAAAGAGTCAAGTAAAGCAAATCCTTTTCAAAGCAGCCTTCACTTTTGATTAGCAAAAGCTTAGATTCCAGAAATCTGATCCAATTACCAAACAGCTGATTTCCTTATAAAACCCTTATTAAAAAAGCAAGAAAACAGGTCCACAAAGGGTACCCCCTTTGCAAGCCCCAGAATAGCAATAACAAACCTGCACCAGGCATGGCAATAGTGGAAACTTTTTTCCGCAACTCCAATTTTGCTGTCCTCCTTCTCCTTCTCCTTCTCCTTCTCCTCCTTCTCCTTTCCCAACTCTTCGCCAATCTCTCAGAAACCCAACCAAATCCATTCAGAATCTAGCAGAAACCCAACAAAACCATGGAGAATCTATCAGATACATATCGTGATCCCAGCTATAAGGTTCCAAAAAATTACTATTGGAATGCTGACCCCCCCTTTTTTTTTAAACAAATATTTTATTTAGGGGGGGTTTGCTATTAGGCAGCCTACATTATAAAACACCCTGGATGCCAGGAAAATAAAACTTATCATGGGATTGTCAAAAACCAAAACAACATAAGGAAACATACAGAATAAAAGAAGGTAAACCAGGAAACGCAAAGAAAAACAACAATTAAAGAAACAAGAAAAGGAAAAACAACGCAATTACATATCAAACAAACACACAAAAAAAAACACTGAAAAACAATCCAAAAGAGACAGCACCAGGAAGACATCTTCACACCGCATTTCTGTTTAGCCTGGGAGAAATACAAGATCAATGCGCATCCAACATGTTTTTTTGCCATCAAGGTGCATAGCCTGCGATTTTAATCTCTCACCAATGCTTTTATATGTTTCTAATTTATATTTATTTTGCATCCTTCTTTTCTTGCTTCTTTTCTATTCCCTTTCCTGTTGATCTTCAGTGCGCAACGTTGAATTTGTTTGCACTTTTTTAAAATCTTTCTTATTGAAATCCGCCACACAATTATATGTTGTGGGGTGCATCTCAAAGTTATATGTTCCTGGCATCCAGGGTGTCTTATATGTTTACAACGTTTTATTCATAACTACCACCCCTATTTAATCATGTTTTTTTGGAACAGATGCCATCCGACCACAATTTATTGAGGCAAAACCCCACATGTTTTTCACTCCAAATTTATGGGACTGCAACCCATAAAATGGCATAAATGCCAAACATTTTGTGAGCATAAATGCACGAAATTGGGGTGTCACCACCCATTTATTGTTGTAATTGGGGCTCCGCATGCACAGGAACCAACCACATGACATGCTGTTTGCTCTGGGGCAGGGGTTTGTTTCGGGGCCGGCGCTTGGATGGGGTGTGCCTAAGAGATTGGCTTTGGCTGAGGGTTTGCCGGTGATTGGGGTTTGATGAAAGGCCTTGGGGTTTAGCACCACAGATTGTGGTTTTGAGGGATCAATTACATGGATTCGGGTCTCAAACACATAGATTTTGTTGGGGTTCAGGTGCATAGTTTTTGGGCCCTAAGGTTTATATTTGCTTGGGCCTCAAGGTTCAAGTGTTGGGAGTTTTCTGTTTCGTACATTTTATGGGTTCCAGGTGTGTAGGTTCCTTGGCTTCAAGATTCATGGGTGTTTGGGCCTTAAGGTTGAATAACTTTTGGGCCTATTATTTTTCTATTTATAATTGTTGCATATTATTTTACCGAGAAAAACACATACAATGCCTTTCTGAATAATTATTCTGAAACTTCTGAATTTGTTGGTGTTCTGAAAAAATGTTTTGAACTTTCATACATGTTTTGTTTTTCAAACAAATGAATTGACTGCGTAGTTGTTTAAAGCTAATAAAAAACTAATGTTGTAATGGTTCATTGTTCTTCAATTTCCGTTCTATTTTAATATTTTTTCTGTGTATGCTTTCTGTATCATGTGTGCAACGGAATATCTTGAAAGCCATGTTTGATTCCTGCGGGAACGAAGCAATAGAAACAAAATGGATGTATGATGTATGGGGAGTTAGAGATGTATATGGGATGGAAGGGGTTGAAGCCAACAATATGAACGAATATCATTGATTCAACCAATATAATATGTTTTCCCTTATATAATTTTGAACAGGCCCCAATGTACATCCTTGTGGAATGTGGTGGATAAAAATATTCACAATCCATTTATGTGGAAAATTGGGATATATTGGTTATAAAGGAACCTGCAAATTTACAGACAACAAAGGGATCTTTACTGATGTCAAATGAACGTATTCTCAAACCGATTGCACAAAGACTTTTGGGCTAAATCACTGTGTGTTTTAAACACATATCCCTATTGCAGGTTCAAACCGACCTACAAACAAACGCACCCTGTAATCTTGACCCTTTACAGCTCGGTTCTCCAGCAGTACCACTGCACATGTTGGTCAGTAAATCCTCATCTTTGACATGATTGACACCCAAGAGATACTTCTTTTGGAGGGTGACTTCGATTCCCAATAGTAGAGATACTAACATGATTTAACGACTGAGTTAAACCCCGTAAAACCCCTTAACCCCTTTGTTAATGGTGGTTACAAACATGAAATCCCCATGAACCTCAAGCGGCTCGCTCACGGTGCCTGCATCATTTCATCTGTTGCGGCAACCTCGATCGTTTGGCTGCGATGATTCAGCAAGTGTGAAGTGTGGGAACCTCCAGTAGGTACGTACGTAGGTAGGTAGGTAGGTCTGTCTGTCTGTCTGTTCGTCTGTCCGTCTGTCCGTCTGTCCGTCTGTCCGTCTGTCCGTCTGTCCGTCCGTCCGTCCGTCTGTCGGTCTGTCTGTCTGTCCGTCTGTCCGTCTGTCGGTCTGTCTGTCTGTCGGTCTGTCCGTCTGTCCGTCTGTCCGTCTGTCCGTCCGTCCGTCCGTCCGTCTGTCTGTCTGTCTGTCTGTCTGTTCGTCTGTCTGTCTGTCTGTCTGTTCGTCTGTCTGTCTGTCTGTATGTATGTATGCATGCATGCATGCATGCTGTACGTATGTAATGTATGTAATGTATGTAATGTATGTAATGTATGTAATGTATGTAATGTATGTAATGTATGTAATGCATGTAATGCATGTAATATGTGTATGTATGCATGTAATATATGTATGTTACATGTATGTATGTGATATACGTAGAGATGCATGCAAAAATAACACCATCAACTAGTTAGACATATCTACCATAAACCTTAGTTATGTGGGTCACAAAAAAATTGTTGAACTTTCCTGGGGCACCACCTTGCACCAAAGCACCGATTTCTGGGCAGGGAAGGGATTGATCCTCAATTCCTCCTAGTCACATCTATCCGTACACTGTTGTAATGCTGTTTAAGTTCTGAATGTTAACAGATTTAACTGGCTGCGCATGATGGGTATATTGTTGCGTTGTTGTCGAAGCTGAACAATGACAAAATCGCCATTCATGTCACAATTCCTGTCCCTTTTTTTAAGTACACGGTGAGGCCCCCCGTTCGCAAGTTGGCTTATAAACCAGATACTTTAGTTATATTTCCATATATTTCCCATAAACCCTAGTTAAACAAGTGATAAATCAACCATATGTTGCTGATGTTGTGCTTGCTCTGAACATGAACCAATTCTTAGTGACAAACAAACTTCATCTGCCGTCTTTGAGTGGCCCAGAATGGCAACAAAAGTTGTATTGAAGTACTTGTCCGTTATTGGATAACTTGAAATTGTTACCCAACTTTAAGTACCGGACTATAGTGTTTTTCGTTGGGTCCAATACTGACCGCAATATTTAACCATTGTTTCTGAAAAAAAACAGCAGCTTTGGTGGAAATATCTCTCCGTTTCTACCGGTTAGATCCCTAATTACAAGGAGGCGTCACCCCAGTTACAAGCTGGTATAGAAACACATCGAATCTATCCTATTTCCAGTAGTTCTAAGCAAACTTAGCTAAGCAGTTGGAAGTGCAGTTTCGGTGTGTGAGATATCCCCACAAAACATGTGGGTTAACTCAGTTATATCATATATCCATTATGCATCCATTCTATTTCCATTAATGTTAATATCCTATTTACCCCTACTAAAACAAACAAAATCATATAGACATCATATAAAACCCATATTGGCATATTGGCTCACCATGGTTATAACATGTTAAAACCATAAAAGGCCGCCATCCAGTCGGCAGAAAAGAAGGCCTGTTTGCTCAACTTTTCGATGGCCATAGCACCAGGCAGCGGGATACTCACCTCAAACTGACCCAGCTACGCGAGGGGCGACGCAAAACGAGGTTGTCATTCTATATTATTATAATGTAAGTTTTTTAATATTATTATTAGTGCTTAAATTAAAACTATTATTTTAATAACAATTATTATGATTGTATGGCCATGGATTAAATGATATTATTTGTTTTTATAAAGTTAGACGTTTAATGGGTCACTTCCAATGACTAAAACAATGACAAGAGTGGCTACAGTAAAACCACTGTTTAAGAACCTGCTGCAATAAGAACTTCAGGGGCTGGATTGCTGGATTTCAAGCCTTCCTGTCAGCTAATTGAAATGAGACCCCCAGGTTGCCCTAGATTCTAGCCACCGGCTCTCATTCCCCTTTAGTAAGATGCAGATATACCAAACATTGATGATTGATGTATGAAAGCAAGAAGCAAGCACGCAAGAAGCAAAGAAATCGCCAGCGCCACAAGGATTCAAACCTTCACAGGGTCAGCAAGGCCAACGACGAGAGTGTGAGCCAGACCCCAGCCGGACTCAGTGAAGGCCATCTGGCCTCGGCGGCTGCCCTTGGCTTGTGTTGGCTTGTCTTGGCATGTCTTGCCCGTGCTGCCTTGTTTCGGAGGGCCTGCACCTGAAAAAACTTTTCGGGGCCTAAAAAGATTTCCCCCCCTGCCTCCTTGGCAACCCAATACCACGACAAAATGAACTTTCAATCCCTGGCATGGTGGAATACCTGGCGCTTAGCTCTGTTTGGAAGGCCTGCACCTGAAAAAAAAACTTTTCGGGGCCTATGTTTTTTCCCCCCGGCCTCCTCTGCAACCTAATACCACGCCAAAATAAACTTTTAAGCCCTGGCATGGTGGAATATATGGCCTATAGCTCTGTCTGGAATGCCTGCACCTGAACAAAAAAAATTGGGGCCTAAAAAGTGTTTTCTTCCCCTTGCCTCCTTTATGCAACCTAATACCACGCCAAAAAATGAATTGGCAAAACCCTCACCATATGAACCCGTTAAGAGCTAACCCGTTAAGAACTTGAGGGTACCCTCGTTCATAATTCCCATAGTTCTCACCTATAGCACTTAAGAACCCAAGGGTAGGCTGGAAAATTTGTAATCGGTTCTTATCTAACGTTTCTGCTGTACCTAATCAGTAGGATATGATAGCTGAATGATAATGTGATAGATAAAACATTATATTGACAATGAATGATGATGATGATGATGGTGATGATGATGATGACGAGGATGAGGATGAGGATGACGATGACGAGGATGATGATGATGATGATGATGACGATGACGATGACGATGACGATCATGATGATGATGATGATGATGATGATACTGATACTGATACTGATACGGGTACTGATACTGATTGTCAAATAATATGATAATGGGCAATTTTATGGGTATTGATTATCACTATGATTCTGATAATAATATTGGGTCATTGTGATTTTATGGCCATTAATTAGAATGATCTTATTTATTGTTATAGAGGTATTTAATGGGTCGTTGTGTAGTAATGTTAGCAATGATAATAATGAGAAATGCATATGTAGTACCAAATAGGTTTCTCATTATGATATCATTATCATTTACCTATTATAGCCATTCAAGGACATTATAGGTAAGTGATCATCATGATAGTCACTTAAATAAAACCTCTCACAAAGTGGTTATCATTTTTTATTATCATTCACTGAATCATGTACCTATCATGGCTTGGAGCAACTCTGCACATAGGCCGTTCCACGCTTTGGATAATCGTCTCCAACCACGGTGTTTGTCCACGGTCGTTTGGCCCACGGTCAGGTCCGTTGGATGGTGCAAAAATTTACCAAATTATATTCATAACATAGTAATGTTATCTTGGATAAGGTCAAGATATCTTTGTTATTCTCGATTGTTCCTCTTCAAGAGATTGTGAAAATAGACAATAGTGCATTTAAACAAATATTAACCTCTTGGCTGTGCACATCTTCAACCCCTGCTGCCCCTGCAGCACCCTTCCCTGGATAGGTCCCAGGATTCTCATTTGGGTCTTTCCCCAAAGACCTATCCAGAATAGGTCTAGGACGCTAGGGTATATTACTATTCTTATGTTCAGCTCATATCCCACTCTATTCACCCATTTCCCATAAAATAACCCAATGGTTGGTGGTTTCAACCCCTCTGAAAAATATGAAAGTCAGTTGGGATTATTGTTCCCAACTGAATGGAAAAACATGTTACAAACCACCAACCAGATATAGTTGATTGATGGTAGCTAATTAACTATAGTGGCAATAACTATATATATATATATAGTAGTAGTATATATGTATATATATATAATATATAATTACTGCCACTATAATTATAAGTATTGATCACTATATTTAATGGTAGTTAATTAACTATTGATCATTAAAAATATCCATAAGTTGCTTTCACCTCCAAGTCACGCCTCGCGGAACCAGCTCTTTGGCCAGTCCCGGGTTCTCCGGATTCACCTCGGCACCGAAGGGGCGCAAGGACGTTGTTTCACAACGGGCGCTGGGCGTTAAAACAACGTTAAAGCAAAGGGTAATGATGTGGAAAATGTCCTGTGAATATATGTTCTGGATGTTTTTTTTACAAATTTCGTTGTTCTTGAATGTTATTGATGGATATGGATAATGCAAAACAATGCTGCCTAAACACAGCTGAACTCGACCTACCAAATACATCATGGTATGTCTATGTCGTCCGACTCTCCGATCATCTTAAACACCTCTAAAGGACACCATGGGTTTTTGTTGGGAATGAAACCACATTCCATTGGGACCATGGGGTGTTGATAATATTAATATTTAGGGTGATGGGATTAGTACTTTCCCCCCATTTTGGAAGACGTACTTCCGGTAAGATATGCCAAAAAAAAAGGTTGATGAGGTAACTCCACTAAAGAACTCCTTTGTTGCGTAGTTGCTTCTGTTCCAGAATAACATAAGATAACCCAAGCAAGGCAAAATTACACACAAGGGATATGGTTATGGAAGTTTATGGTTGGTTTTCCGAAGTTTGATACATTTGCTGGATCAAACCCCACTCTCAAACAGCTACTGTAATTGGTGGCTTCTAGCCCCTGTACAAACATGTTCGTCAATTGGGTTCATTATCCCAACAAAACTATCTGGATAAATTAAAATAGTTGACCAACCTGAAAAACTCGGCCATTGTCATTGTGTGATACAAAATTCCTTTAACAAAAATCCAAGGTCGTGTTATGTGTTTCCCAGATTATGTATCCAGTTTATATCCACATGATATCCCATTGTACCACCATTGGTGTGCTGGTTAGATCGTTTCCCACAGCGATAGCGATCTATCCATCATTGGTTGAATCCGCACTGTTTCTGGGTGAAATCTATCATTAGTCGGTTAACATCAACGGTTGTTGTCTACCCTCTGGTAAACTAACATAGCTATGGAAAATCACAATTTTCAATGGGAAAATCCACTATAAATGGCAATTTTCAATAGCTATGTTAGTTTACCAGAGGGTATCACTATCGCCCCAAAAAAGTATCATCATCTCAAGTATATCCCAGTATTCCATCACGTCATAATTTTGTTGAAATCGGAATTTCTTCATGGGCAAAATCTATCATTGATGCTGCACAGCCCACGTTTGGTCTCCGGACCCTGATAAGCTTACCACCCGGAAACCTGATGTTTGGGCCACCATCAGTAATGGTTTGGAGCAAAACATAGCTGGAGATTTGGGCATAGATGTGGATTATGATACGAATCATTGGAACATGCGATAATATATATATAATTATATATATATAATTATATATATACATAGATATAACAGTGATATGATAAATATATATATATATATGTATTATACATATACATATGATATACAATATGATATAACATATGATGTAAGATGATTCATGATACATATTATATATGATATGATGTGATTACTATGATATAATGATAGGATAGAATTCATTATTCACACCAATGAACAATCGGTACTTAAGCAAGAATAACACTGACTTCATGGTGATCTAACCAACATACATGTGGGTGTAGTGGGATCATGATCGGAAAATCATTGGAATAAATGATAGGATATGATAGTATGATAGGATTAACATTTCGTACAGCGGAGTTAATGGTGTCGACGCTGTTAAGGGGCCGTGTGCTGTCTCCATTTTTTCGATTTTGTGTGTTCTTCTTGTCATTGTGATTGTGAACCGGGGGGGGTGGGGGGGGTGTGAGGTGGGGGGGGATGTTAACGTTCTTTGCGACTGCAAGGTTCTCTTGCACTTCCACACATACGTCATGCTACGCTACTGCTAGGTTTCTCTTGCACTTCCACACATACGTCATGCTACGCTACTGCTAGTTTTCTCTTGCACTTCCACACATACGTCATGCTACGCTACTGCTAGGTTTCTCTTGCACTTCCACACATACGTCATGCTACGCTACTGATAGGTTTCTCTTGCACTTCCACACATACGTCATGCTACGCTACTGCTAGGTTTCTCTGGCACTTCCACACATACGTCATGCTACGCTACTGCTAGGTTTCTCTGGCACTTCCACACATACGTCATGCTACGCTACTGCTAGGTTTCTCTTGCACTTCCACACATACGTCATGCTACGCTACTGCTAGGTTTCTCTTGCACTTCCACACATACGTCATGCTACGCTACTGCTAGGTTTCTCTTGCACTTCCACACATACGTCATGCTACGCTACGGCTAGTTTCTCTTGCACTTCCACACAGTCATGCTACGCTACTGCTAGGTTCTCTTGCGCTTCCACACATATGTCATGCTACGCTACTGCTAGGTTTCTCTTGCACTTCCAAACATACGTTATGCGACGCACAGGTGCTCGAGAAGTTGGGACAGCTGGCAAGGAATGTATAAAAGTTGGCAAAGCTGTGCCTGTGAATCCCTTTAGGTCAATATTCGTGTCACACAAAGTTTCGGAAACAAGGGTTGTCATTAAAAAATACCATTTTATGAGGTAAAACGCTCAAAAAACAATATTTTCGGTGAACACTACGTGGTTTTAAGCTCATTGAAAACACCATGATATGATGAAAATGTTGAAAAACCATCACGAAATTGAAATTGAACACTTTATGATGGAATGTCGATCTTACACCACTGCACGGCCTCTTATCAACGCCGTTACCTTGCTCATGGAGTTGTAATGGGTAAATATATAATGGGATAAGTGATATCATCATAAATCATCATTACAATGGCAACTCACGGTGATAACAAAGGTATAAACCAACCATTTGATAAGGAGACAATGGTCACAACAAGATATGATATTCTATGGTATATTTGATGGGTTATAACATGTATAAACCAAACGTTTTGTAAGAATATGTAAGGATATTTTTAATAAAGGTATCATGAGATAACATCGGCATACATGGGGAGCAGGGCAATTCAAATAGTGAGGTCCAGCAAAGAAAGGAGTACTTCGAGCAACGTTGCCACCAAAGCATGTTTGTCCATGCACGGCAGCTGAAACACAGGGATGGCTTATGTGAAAAACCTTGTCAAATCATTGAACAGATATGGTGGTCGCTTGCCCAACACAATGAGACCAGAAACGACTTGTTTAATTCGAGACCAAAAGCTCTGTTGACTGCTATTCCAACTGCCTCAGCCAAAGAACACACCTTCAATGTGTCTACTCGCACGTCAAACCTTGTTGTCGCGTGATCATCACGACCAAATCCTGGAGGCCAAGCCATTCCGTCAAACAAACAGACTGGCCTGATGCTGAGATATCGCAAGGCCTGTGCGACTCCGTGTGCCAGCATTTTCGGGAAGAATGACAATAACAACAAAAATCTGTACCAAGGTAGCTGCACCAAATAGTTGAATATGTCACCCAAAGCTTGTCGAGCCAGACGCTGCATCTCCAACGCAAGCACTTGTTGGAATACAGATGATCTTGTTGAAGACTGCGGAACCGAAAGCCTTCCATGACTTGTTGGGGAGGGGCTTGAAGCCAACCTCGCTCTGCAGGCCAGGGAGGGCACACCAGCCCATTAGCTTCACGTGCCGGGTGATGCCTGCGTTCTCACTCACCCACTCTCCTATCTTGTTTCGACACCGGACGAAGGCCAAATCATGCGTCCTGGCCCCTGGGCAGCAGGCCCATGCAACAAGGTTGAAGCCGCTGCTGGTGGGGTGCCAAGATCCCACGCTTCCAAACGCGCGGTGGCCGCCCTTTGTCTTCTGCACCTTATCGGTTTCTTTCATCCAATTCTGCACAAACAGATCGTGCACTTGTCCTATCTTGTCCTTTCTCGAGAAATATCATTTGACTGGCATCATTTGCAATCCCAATCAGAGATCCAGAAGTGGCTTGTGTTTTGTTGATCGAATCATCGCCAACCAAGAATTGCAAAAGGTTAGACTTATAATGATTGTTGGATCCTTATCATCATGTGGCTGGCTCAAATCATATCTCAGGGAATACACCATCCCTCCTAATATCCTAATTGATTCCTCCTCCGGATAAGCCGGATAAGCCGGACAAGCACTTGCCAGCAGGGTTCGGGGATTATGTTGGGGGTTCACCGGTTCACCATGTCGGTGATTTCAATAGGATGAAGCCTCTAATTGTGGAGGTCAATGACTCAAAAAATACACCCAAAAGACGTTGATTTTGCTGTAAACCTCCTTATGATTTGTAGTGATGTCGGCCAGTCAGGTCGTGACAATGAGAAACCATACCAGTGGCCTCCAAAGTCCATGTTTTTTTTGCATTACGTCTTTATGCGCCTAAAATGAGGTTTAAGTCGCTTCCCGAAATTTTGGTACGTTTCTTCAAAGTCTGCCCTCACCATCATTTGGTCACGTTTTTTGAATTTGCGCCCGTTTGCGTTTTTTGGTGCCGATCTGCGCTCGTTTTGATTTTTCCCCACCTGCCAGGTGAGGGTTGTTAGATTTTATCAGAGCTGTTCTCCTCCTCCTCCGCCTCCGCATCCTCCTCCTCCATCTCCTCCGCCTCCTCCGTCCAGATCCCAGTGGGCACAGCCGGACCTCCACCGCGAGCGCCAGATCCCAGTGGGCACTGCCGGACTTCCACCGCGAGCTCAAGATCCCAGTGGGCACTGCCGGACCTCAACCGCGACTTCCAGGTTGCAGTGGGCACTGCCGGACCTCAACCGCGACTTCCAGGTTGCAGTGGGCACTGCCGGACCTCAACCGCGACTTCCAGATCGCAGTGGGCACTGCCGAACCTCAACCGCGACTTCCAGATCGCAGTGGGCACTGCCGGACCTCAACCGCGACTTCCAGATCGCAGTGGGCACTGCCGGACCTCAACCGCGACTTCCAGATCGCAGTGGGCACTGCCGGACCTCAACGGGAAGAATGTCAGAAAAGATGTCAGATAGAATGTCAGAAGATATGCCAGATAGAATGCCAGAAAGAATGTCAGAAAGAATGTCAGAAGATATGCCAGACAGAATGTCAGAAGATATGCCAGAAAGAATGCCAGAAGATATGTCAGATAGAATGTCAGAAGATATGCCAGATAGAATGCCAGAAAAAATGTCAGAAGATATGCCAGATAGAATGTCAGAAGATATGCCAAATAGAATGCCAGAAAAAATGTCATAAGATATGGCAGAAAGAATGTTCTGAATGCCACAAGATATGCCAGAAAGAATATCAGAATATATGCCAGCTGCCAGATAGAGTGCCAGAAAGAATGTCAGAACATATGCCAAATAGAATGCCAGAAAGAATGTCAGAAAGAATGTCACAAGATATGCCAAATAGAATGCCAGAAGATATGTCAGATAGAATGCCAGAAGATATGTCAGATAGAATGCCAGAAGATATGCCAGATAGAATGCCAGAAGATTTGCCAGATAGAATTGCCAGAAGATATGCCAGAAGATATGCCAGAACATATGCCAGAAGATATGCCAGATACAATGCCAGATAGAATGCCAGAAGATATGTCAGATAGAATGCCAGAAGATTTGCCAGTAAGAAAATGTATAAATGCCATGGTGAGGATCATTCGAAGTGAAGTATTTTTTTTTGATGAGGTGCATAAAACCGAAAAATGCCCGAATCAACGATTTCTGCTCTCGACGTTTTATTACATTACCAGGTTTACATAACGCAAGATCGATTTACGTATCGAGCAGGCAGTGGGACACAAATTTACATCACACTGCCGGTTCCTGGTAGATATGAATTAGGCACATCTCTATCCATCCTGCTCCATCTATGGAATATTTACTAACATTTAGCCCAAATATTGCCAACACATGTGATATAGATATACCAGCACAATGGAGTGTTTGGGTGTAAATCTAACTGTGCCTTTCTGGCTTTGTCTGAGAGGGTACCCAACAATTGCATGGGTTATCATCATTTTGCCGTTCATTCAACTGCAATTTCATTGATATACTAAACCGTTTTCAGATACACCCAACTATCAAATAATTATATCCAATACTATCCCCAGAAAATGGCAACGTTTATACCCCAATATAATCCGTATGATGGGTGGTTCTATCACCATTAAAACAACATCATAATATCATATAATATCCAATCTTGTCATCTATCCCAATTTCAGTTTCATCCCATATCTGACCAGTTTTGTTGGTTAGATCACTCTTTTGAACAAGTGTGATTATTTTTATAGCTCCATTCACTATTACACTCCATTCATTTCCCATTACCCTTTGGTTATTTACCAGTTTGCCATGGAAAATCATCACTTTCAATAGGTACATAATCTATAAATGGGTCATTTTCCATAGCTATGTTAAATAACCAGAGAGTATATTGTATATTATATCACCATTCATATCACCCAGTGATAAATCACCATTCATATCACCACCATTCATATCAACATATTATATCACCATTACTATCACCATTAGAAAATGTATATCACTATTATATCATTAATATAATCATTGATATCACCATTAATATGACCATTAGTCAAACTATCAAGTCACTATTACATCATTAATATATACTATTTAATATCACCATAATATGCAATAATCAATTCACATTAGTGTATATCACCATTATTTACTGCTTGGTGGTTTCAACCCCTCTAAAAAATATGAATTCGTCAGTTGGGTTTATTTTTCCCAACTGAATGGAAAAAATAAGAACATGTTCCAAACCACCAACCAGATATCGCATTAGCCATTACAGTATTAACCACTATTAACCACTATTAACCACTATTAACCATTCTTAAACCACTATTAACCACTATTAAACCACTATTAAACCACTATTAAACCACTATTAAACCACTATTAAACCACTATTAAACCACTATTAAACCACTATTAAACCACCAACCACCAACCAGTCACTTCAGACCAATTCGTCCCAGCAGCTTCTGCACCACTTTCTCCAACTCCCTCCGGACCGTGGGAACTGTGAGGCCGCAGCCCACCTGAGCCGCCCGTTCGGCGCCGTTCTGCTTAAACCATGGGGGACTTCACCAGGGAATAGACATTTTGATAGTGATCTATGTGTTAACATGGTTTAAAATGATTGAAACTAACATATTTGTTGGGTCTATGATGGTTTTATAATTTTATGGAACTAGTTCATGGGGTGAAACTGCGCCGCAGGTAAACTAGCTGGTAGTAACTTTCTGCTTGAATTCTCAGTGTTTATTGGTGGCCAATTGTGAGCCAATAAACTTCACTCTTGGGAATGGTTCATACATGCCATTTCTGGTACCATCGGTGATGGTTTATCATTGGGTTTTGCGCCCTGAATAGGAATAGGCTACCCCAAAACCGGCGATGCGGTAGCACCAAGCTCCCCTTCTCAGCAGGATCATCCCAATCTCGGTGAGCATGAAAAAAGGACAATTGAAACCACACAACTTTTTACATTTCATCATAACCACCAAGGCATTTTGCAATCTGCCAATCTTAGATACCCTGCTAACAAAAATGGCTGAGTTTCAGCTGTGTTATGGCGGAAGAATCAGTTGCAATTGCTATATAGATATGGTAAACTACCCACCTCCCCGGATTTCCAAATCCCCAACGAGACAAACTGAGTTTCCAGACTTCGAGACATACAACCCGAAGGCCTAGGTAGACGAACTGTCCCGTGCACTGTCCGGCTCTGCAAAATTCTGGTTGTAGTTTTGACGGAAATCTGGGGAACACCCCATGCCCCAAATATATCAAGTCCCCAGAAACTGAGGGATGTACTGGCCCTATTGATTTTTCAGGGCCCACTTCAGGTCCTAGTGAAGTCACCACAACTCGGCTAAGCTGGGCGGATGAATCACTTGTGGAGTACTTTGGGGGTGCAGTTCCAGTTAAGTCTGTATACATATATATAATAAATATATATATATATATAATATATATAATGTGTATATATATATATGGGGGTTGTCCAAAATACCTTTTCCCGGACAGCCCTCAATCGCTCAGCCAATCGCGTAGCAACCGCGGTACCACAGTGAGCAATCGCGGAAGGGTTTGTTCTTCGTTGATCAGATCATATACATAAAATATAAGTGATGTATTATATAATGAGGATCCATGCGTGAACGCATTCGATTTCAAATTTGGGAACAAAATAAGCTCGCGCGGTCCGGAAACGGTCCGGAAAACTCACAGTAGTAGCAGCAGCAGTAGTACTAGTAGTACTAGTAGTACTAGTAGTACTAGTAGTACTAGTAGTACTAGTAGTACTAGTAGTACTAGTAGTAGTAGTAGTAGTAGTAATAGTAGTAGTAGTAGTAGGAGGGGTAAGAGTAGGAGTAGGAGTAGGAGTAGGAATAGGAGAAGGAGTTCTAGTAGCAGGGCAAGGGAAGAAAGGGAGAGGGAGGGAAAGAGAGAAAGAGAGAGAGAGAGAGAGGGAGGGAGGGGGAAACAGATGGTTGCGTTTGACGGGTTTCTGACTGGTTTCTGACTGGTTTCTGAGTGGTTTCTGACTCGTTTCTGACCCTTCAGCGGAACTCGTGTCAATTGGATTTAAAAGCAAGAGCAGAAATTCCTAGGTGTACTAGTGGTAGTGGTGGTGCAGTAGCAGCGGGTGTGGTGGTAGTACTAAGAGTAGTAGCAAATCTAGTAGCGGGAGTAAGGATCCATGCGTGAACGCATTCGATTTCAAATTTGGAAGCAAAATAAGCTTGCGCGGTCCGGAAACGGTCCGGAAAACTCACAGTAGTACCAGCAGGACTAGCAGTAGCAGTAGCACTAGCAGTAGTGGTAGTGGAAATTGCAATAAGAGTAGGCGTAGGAGTTCTGATGGGAGGGTGAGGGAATAGGCAAGGGAGAGAGAGAGAGAGAGAGATTGCGTTTGGCCGGTTTCTGACGGGTTTCTGACTGGTTTCTGACTCGTTTCTGACCCTTCACACGAGTGCAATTGGATTTAAAAGCAAGAGCAGAAATTCCTAGGTGTACTAGTGGTAGTGGTGGTAGTGGTGGTGCAGGGTGGTGCAGTAGCAGCGGGTGTGGTAGTGCTGGGGGTAGTAGCAAATCTAGTAATGAGAGTAAGGATCCATGCGTGAACACATTCGATTTCAAATTTGGGAACAAAATAAGCTTGTGCGGTCCGGAAACGGTCCGGAAAACTCACAGTGCACTAGCAGTAGCAGTAGCACTAGCAGTAGTGGTAGTGGAAATTGGAATAGGAGTAGGCGTAGGAGTTCTGGTAGGAGGGTGAGGAAATAGGCAAGGGAGAGAGAGAGAGAGGTTTGGAGTAGGAGTAGGAGTAGAAGTAGGAGTAGGAGTAGGAGTAGTAGTAGGAGTAGTAGTAGTAGTAGTAGCAGTAGTAGCAGTAGTAGTAGCAGTAGTAGTAGTAGCAGGAGTAGTAGTAGTAGTAGTAGTAGTAGTAGTAGTATTAGTAGCAATGATAAGAGCTGAGGTGGATGGATGGATGGATGGATGGATGGATGGATGGGATGCTAGGCAAGTGCTGCCTTTTTGGTGTTTCTGACCTGTTTCTGACCTGTTTTCTGACCTGTTTTCAATTGGAGCTAGCTTGAATGTCCTTCTGACCTGAAAACATCTGCGCGGATTCCGCGCGCGCGGAATCCGCGCGGCCATGTCAATTATTGGCATGGTTCTGTTCTCGAAAGTAGTAGTAGTAGTAGTAGTAGTAGTAGTAGTAGTAGTAGTAGTAGTAGTAGTAGTAGTAGTCGTCGTACTCGTACTCGTACTAGTAGTAGTAGTAGTAGTAGTAGTAGTAGTAGTAGTAGTCGTCGTAGTCGTAGTCGTAGTAGTCGTAGTAGTCGTAGTAGTCGTAGTAGTCGTAGTAGTCGTAGTAGTCGTAGTAGTAGTAGTACTACTACTACTACTAGCAGTACTAGTAGTAAAAGTAGTAGTAGTAGTACTAGTAGTAGTAGTAGTAGTAGTAGTGGTGGTAGTAGTAGTAGTAGTAGTACTAGTAGTAGTAGTAATAGGGTGGTAGCCG
The DNA here is from genome assembly GCA_947184155.2 of Cladocopium goreaui. Taxonomy (NCBI): domain Eukaryota; class Dinophyceae; order Suessiales; family Symbiodiniaceae; genus Cladocopium; species Cladocopium goreaui. The sequence continues at coordinate 252,637 of CAMXCT020000062.1, read as the reverse complement.
TATAACCAATCGCCAACCAATCGCTCAGCCTATCGCGATGCAGGTTTTAGCAATCGCGCAAAGCAAAGTAAACGCATCAATTCATAAATTTGTGACCTGCTTTTACGGACGGCTCCCATATATATGTTGTAACTATTGTAGAAGCTATCCAAGCTATTACTTTTAGGGCCCCATCTCCGAAGTTACAGTTCTGAATAGTTCTGAAGCTTCGCATCATCCATAGATTCACCACCTGGGTCGTGCCACTCTCGTAGTCCGGTCTTGAAGCTAAGTGATTGATCCAGGCGTCGTACCTGGGATGGCCGTGACTGATCGAGTGACGGTCATATCCCGATCCAGATTGAGGCCTCAAAAAATATCCAAATGCTAAGCCGCTAAGCTATATACCCCAATGATCCCTATTATTGGTGGTTATTGGTGGTTATATCACGACTAAATCAAAATTAAATCATACCACTTCTCATATCCCAATGAAACTACTTGTACTATTACAGTACTCGTTCTACCCTCATTATATCCACATAAACCATTGTCTTTTGTACACCCCAATTATCCCTCTTATTGTTGGTGATATATCTCATTACACATCCATTACGTCATTGTAATTTCCCTATTCTTGGTTGGTTTAACCCCAGTAACCAAGTTTAATCATATTATCAATCCATTACCAATCCATTGTAAATCCATCATTAATTAATTCCAATGTTTGGTGATTTTCTATAGCTATGTTAATTTACAAAGTAATGATGATTCTTGATATTTAGTAATCACCATATGATTTACTAGTGGTTTATAGTAATATTTGGTGATTTTCCACTATGGTTAGTTTACCAGAGGGTAAACCATAGTAATTTCCTATGGATTCTTGGGCCAGCCCATCTGCCTCGGCGTCCTATCGCCGCGCACCTGGAATTCTGCGCCCCTCGTCGGGCCCGAGAAAAGCCCTCGGCAACGACCCGAATCGAGAGATCCGGGTCGAGGACCTTCCTGGAGATGAAACCTACAATTCTTGTACCCCAAAATGGACCGGATGGTTTATTAATGAAAGATCATATCAAAATTTAATGGATGATTTGGGGGGTACCCGTTTCATCCTTCTGTCATTATCTTTTACTGCTTCGAAGGGATTCCCATATGGTAGCTGCTTGCAACAATCTCCATGATGCAGTTGTCATCAACTAATGTAACCCTCCTCCCACTCTCAACGTATCGCGTCTGGAGTATCTACAGTACGTAGAATTTGTTTTGTAGTAAACCTTCATTTTTGATGGTAGAATCTCAGTATAACCATCAACAATCAGGGGTTTTCGGACTTGCTCACATGAGTATGGATCAAACATGTTGAAACATATTGAAACATGGGGTACCAAGAGACCCACCAATGGCTGTTCATCTTTAAGGACGTTGGCCCATCATAATGTGTGTTGGTCCAATGCTTTTGATCATATTCAGCTGTGTAATCCCCTCTCACCGTTTCCCCACTATCCAAAAGATCGACGTGAAAAATCCGTTTCTAAACATTACTAAACTAATAACATCTAGTAACTAGTGGTTTTTAGTACTGAGTTCAGAAATACTGTTCATTTGTGTCATACATGGCCATAAAATGGAGTCACCCGCCACAACGCACAACGCACAACGCACAACGCATCGCTTCGCTGCTCAGCGGCAGAATCGCCCCCAAACATCTGCACGTTGGGCCTTGCGACAGCCTGAGCGATGTTGGACGCATCTGTCTAGATTCATGTTTCTTAATGTTTATTTGAAAAAATATGAAAAATAAGATACAGTATTAAAATGTTTTAAACTGTGTATTAAATAGTGTGTTTTAATGTTTATTAAATACATTATATAAATATGTGTATTCTAGATTATCTTAGTGTCTTATAGTGTCTTATAATGTATTAAAATCATATAGAGATCTGGTACGGGATTTGGTTTACCCATGTTTACCCCACATATCTTGGATGCCCTGGCGTCATTTTCTGCTTCCAGGAGGTGATTCCAAAAAAATGGCGACCGTTTGCAGTGCCGTGTAGTGACTCTAGTGGCAACCCACCTCAATTCCCTATATAAAAGTAATTTTATACTATATAAATGTACTGGGCAATTATACTAAAATAACTAAATGTACATTTAGTTTATAATTACCTATATGAATAGGTTTTCTTCTTGAATGTCAAAGGATAAGAAGCAGTCAGCAGTGAGGCATTATTGGGATTCTCTCTCCCTTGCTGACCACATTTAGTTCGTGACGTTGCAGGGTTCGGCCGGTATAATTAAGTATAATTCAACTAAAGCATCCCCATTCTCATCATATCCTAATTATGCTCATTATCCCCATTATACACTGGTTTTGCTATGTAAATCCCCATTTTCTTTGGTGAAATCCCTCATGTGTGTTGATTCAATATGATTCAGTCCCCATGTGCTATTAAACACATGGTCAAAGATGGTTAGTAGACTCCATCTTTGTTGGTGAAATCCCGGCAAAATGTCCTGCTGGAGATCTCACTCGATTCAGACTCGCTATCCCTTCCCGTCCTGGCCTTGCACTTGGGGCACACGGGTAGAACCTTAGCACCATCGAGCGACCGAAAAAGTGGAGATTCGTGCATTTTCCAACATCAACCATAGTGTTTTTTTTGCAACCAAAAGAATGAAACTTAATGTGGATTAATGGATGTGTTCATGGGTTGAATGGGTTTAAACCAATCAAACATAGATATGAACATGGGAATATTGACATTTGGGTTTGTCTGAACATGGGGTATGTACAACCCAACTATCGCCATGTTCCAACTGGGATCGGGATAAACCGTTGGAATTGGAATTGAGGGTACCTTGTGTTCAAATAAAAAACAATTTGTCACTTTTCAAATAGTAATTTGACCAACACACATGGTGGTATCATGATGATGATAATTGGGATTACACTGATTGTAAATGGAATTATTTATAAACACCTTTTGGGATATCATATGATATGATATGATACGATATGATATGGGTAAATATGTCTAAATTTAGTAATTATTTTACCATCAAAAATAGGGATAATGATGGTATAGAATTAACCATTGTATAGGATACAATGGGACATAGTGGCGGGAGTATTAATGGGGATATAGCCAACCAATGCCAACCATGTAACATTCTTGGGTGGTTTGTATAACCCACAGATGGTGTACTATTTTACCGGAAATGAGTGATTTTCATACAGCAAAACCATCGAATTCGGGGGGCAAAACCATCGAATTTGATAGGGTCTTCGGGCTATACCAACGGGTCTGAATGGGACCTATCTTAGCTGCCCTGCAAACAATTAGAATTTTAGTTGATGAGGTTTCTTAGAATCTCTATATCATAATATCCCCATTTTATTAAAACTAGCAAAATATCGAAGGATTAACAGTGATTGATATTATAACAGCTACGTCAGGCCATATCCAATTAAACATGGGTGGTCATTTTTCAAAATCCTTTTTGAGCAAATATCCCATCAAATAATCCCACTCTCTCCCCATTAGATCCCATATTTCCATAAAGTGGTGGTTGTAACCAACCACTAAAATCATAAGCTAAAAGTCGCCCTGACTACCTATCTCAGAGGCAACTGCAGTTCTGGCTCTTTGCCAGTTGTAAGTCGTAACCCCAATTATGGCATGATACCACCATTTAAAATATGTTATGATCATATACAACTGTTTTTTGAGGTTTTAACTGAGGATCGTCCATGAACCCTGCATTTTTCCATCCAAACATCACACCTCACATCTCCGAGCCACTCCCTCCACTCGATGTGTGGCTGGACTTTCCGTGAGGGCCAAATCATTGGGAGCCTGGCCGAGCGGTGGCCACAGCCCATGGAAACGTGGGTTTTAGACAAGACAAAACTGATCATCTAGCTGACAACAATAGGGATTTGGCGACATGATGATTTAATAATAATTTAACCAACAATGGTGAGATATAAAAAAGTGGATTTAGAGAATGGGTATCATGATATGGTGCACAGTTTAACTAGACGAACTGTTTGAATGATGCTAGTTCGGATGGAACAACTCAAAACTCGGGGGGCCCTTCTTGTGGGATCGCTAGTACTCCGAGGACATGCGGTCAATAGCTATGGTATGGGTTTAGCATGTCTTTATCACATGAACAAAATAAATACATCATATAGAACATGTTTTTTTGCCAACATGCTAAAACAACTATATACATATAGCCAACATAATCTTAAATTACTAGACACATTTACACACGATATTTTTGTTATTGTGGACGGCTGGATAAATGGTTTGCACATTCTGGAGTCAAGCGGAACCACATCAAATATCAGTTGGAGATGGAAATTCGACGAATCAATTGGATTCAATTGGTATACCAAGTGCAACTGTACAGTAACCCAAAAAAAAGAACAGAATGCGTTCACTCACAATTCAATTTTCTAATTCTTCAGGGTTCCTATAATTATGTCTTGTCCACCCAATCATGTTTCAAACAAAATAAATCAACACATCTTCAGTTCGTGCGAGGATTTCCCAGCCACATGGGATTGCTGAAAGTTACCCGGCCTGGTAAACGTTTACGTAATTATTGACGATCACCATTTCAATCGGTAAATCAATAACAAAAATGGGCCATGTTCAATAGCAAAGTGTAACAAATTACCAGAGGCTATGTTAGTTTTCATATGTCTGTTGTTGTCCCAATCATATCCGTGCCCAGTCCTTCCAGACATCAGGACAGCAGGGTTTGGAACATTGCAGCCATCGCACAGCGCCATGCACCTCCCGGTTCGTTGAGGCCCATGATGGCCCATGGCATGTTGTCCCCATGTTGTTTTTCTCATAGGTGTTCGGCGTTTTCTCTTCCAATTAGTTTTATGTTATAATATTTTACATTTTCCCAGTTATGCTATAGTATATTATATATATATATAGTCATCAGAACATTTTAGTATTGAAATGTTTAAGCGTGTTTTCCCATGTTTGAACAAAAAACAACAAAAACATCAAACCACAATTTTGGTATATACGAGTAACTTGTATTTTGGTTCCAAAGACAGTGTGTACATTTGTGGATGGGCAATGATTGACGACATCCTTAACCTTAACATTTGACGTGAGGTCAGCCAGCGAAGTCTCTATCATTTGCCTGGAACTAGGTACACATGTTCAGTTGACATACAGTATGACTCAGTATGATGTCCCCAATGGGTAAAATTCAAGCCCTGCATTTTCTCAGTTTTTGGAAGTGAGGTCAACAAATTTTAGCCAGAATATCTTCTGAATCCCATGAAATCCCTGTGTTTGCCCGGGGGCCAGCTCCGAACTCTTGACTCTGCCCTCTGCTAATCCAACGTGGCCATGGGAAATCCCCGATAGTTTGGAGCATTTTAGTGGGACATTTTTCCATAAATGGTCGATTTTGTCCATTGCGGTGCGGTTGGGCCAACCGCCCGGAATCAGGCCATGCTCCACGATTTTTTCCATGGCAAGTCTGTCGCAGGAATGATAGATGATCCTGGGAAGCTCCTTCATCAGCTCAGCAATATCATTAATGTTTCACTGGATCTCGAATATGTTCCCATGATAATTCCCCTTGTACCGTGACTTTGGTGCATCGACATTCATCTGGTAAATCTTAGTTTTTCACTAACCTGCGCCTAAAAAGTTCTGCCATTTGGGGATGATTCCCCTATATATCCACAATGATTCCCGTGAGGTGACGACTGACGACGTGAGGTCACGATGTAAGGTCATGATCAAATTCATCCAGAATATATATATATAAATATACAAATATATATATACATATAATAATTGATCAAAATTCCTTTGTCCGCAAACAACCATTCTTCGCGAATAAAAAATGTTACGTTCGCGAAACTTTCGCGAATTCCACGTTTATCTTTCGCGGGGCCCATGTTGGGCAACAACGCCTCTTATGAAGATTCGTTCATCACCTGCCAAACTACGCCAGAGAATCACGGATCTTTTCTTGATAGCCTTGTAAACATGCAGCTACCATCACGGAATCCCTTCTCAAGAAAGACTGTTGGTGACTAGTTTTTTTTTGTAAGGTGTATTGGGCCATCCCTTCAAAATGCACTTTGACTTTCGCAGAACTTTCGTATGAAGGGCAACGTGATTGTCCAAAAGCACCACACAGGGAACCGAACCAGAACCAAACCGAAATTCTCCGGTACCCTTCTCCTGCCGCACCCCGGGCGCTTTAAAAACTATATATATATATACAATAATGATTATAACATCCAACTTTCGGGAAACTTTCGCGAATAACAATGTTATTGTCGCGAACTCGAAAAAAGCTTTTGCGAGGGTTCTCAACATAACATGAACGGTCTTCGCAATTAAATCTCTTTACAAGGACCTTTAGATCGATTACCATATATACATATATATGCCCACATGATATCCCCATTAATTTCCAGTTGTACTTCATATGAAACATATCGATATCCCCAAATAAAAACATCACTTCCAACACGTCGTGGATCGACCTCCACCCTGTTGGAAGTGCAACGCGCCTCCAACACTCGCTCTGCTGACATGCCCGAGGTGATCCTGCAATGGTAATCCCCAAAAAGGTATGATAGAAGGTTCAATTTATCACAATCGTAGTTACAGTTCACATTTCGATTTGGGGATGATTAAAACAATGTTGGTGGTTTATTTGTTATAAACAGTGCTAGTTCAAGCATTTGGATGCATTTGGTAGTTTAAGAATGTTACGCGGTGATGGCTGTTTAACAATGATTGTGAACGCAACAAACCAGTCGTAGAACAATTGCTATCTAAATAGATGCTACTTGGTTTCAACCATTTCTGCGCTTGGCAAAAAAGGTAATACTATCAATATTTGAAAATCTAATAAAATCTACCATTGTAAAAAATGATATCGGTCTTACCGCCGGGCATTTTGCGAGCCATCAGCACAGCACAATTGAGTTCATAAGTCCGCAAAAGACAGATCTTAAACTCAATGTTCCAGGCTATAATCCAACATGAGGCAGATTCAAGTAACTCAAAAGGCCTCCATAATTTAATCTGGAGAAAAGTGAATTTTAAAAACGCGCTGTTTTCAAAGGTTGGTGTTTTTGGGTTGGCTCTTTTTCCAGGGCATTTTGGAAGCCAGAAACCTACCATAAACCAACGGTGAAATCATAAGTCCACCGAGGCAGTGCTTTAGCACATAAAAGTCACAAGAGCGTAAACATAAACCCAGCGGCCCAGACCGTAAGCCCACGAGAGGTCAAAGCATCAATGCAGAGGCCGAATATTACAACCTACTCACTACTTACTACTGGTTTCGTGCCAGGTACTGGTTTATTAGCTGCTACCTGCTACCTACTTGCCACAGTGTAAAAGAGTTTGTGTGTAAAAGTGTTTGTGTGTAAAAGTGTTTGTGTGTAAAAGAGTCTGTATGTAAAAGCTTTTGTGTGTAAAAGTGTCTGTGTGTAAAAGCGTCTGTGTGTATAAGCTTCTGTGTGTAAAAGTCTCTGTGTGCAAAAGTGTTTGTGTGTAAAAGCGTCTGTGCGTAAAAGCGTCTTTGTGTAAAAGTCTTTGTGCGTAAAAGCGTCTGTGTGTAAAAGCGTCTGTGTGTAAAAGCTTCTGTGTGTAAAAGCTTCTGTGCGTAAAAGCGTCTGTATGTAAAACCGTCTGTGTCAAAGCGTCTGGGTGTAAAAGCGTCTGCGTGTAAATGCGTCTGTGTGTAAAAGTCTCTGTGTGTAAAAGTGTTTGTCTGTAAAAGTGTTTGTGTGGAAAATTGTCTGTGTGTAAAAGTGTTTGTGTAAAAGCGTCTGTGTGTAAAAGTGTTTGTGTGTAAAAGCTTCTGTGTGTAAAAGCTTCTGTGTGTAAAAGTGTCTGTGTGTAAAAGCGTCTGTGTGTATAAGCTTCTGTGTGTAAAAGTCTCTGTGTGCAAAAGTGTTTGTGTGTAAAAGCGTCTGTGCGTAAAAGCGTCTTTGTGTAAAAGTCTTTGTGCGTAAAAGCGTCTGTGTGTAAAAGCGTCTGTGTGTAAAAGCTTCTGTGTGTAAAAGCTTCTGTGCGTAAAAGCGTCTGTATGTAAAACCGTCTGTGTCAAAGCGTCTGGGTGTAAAAGCGTCTGCGTGTAAAAGCTTCTGTGTGTAAAAGCCTCTGTGTGTAAAAGGGTCTGTGTGTAAAAGCGTCTGTGCGGTGAAAAACCGTCTGTGTTTAAAAGCGTCTGTGGTGTAAAAGTCTCTGTGTGTAAAAGTTTCTGTGTGTAAAGGGTCTGTGTGTAAAAGGGTCTGTGTGTAAAAGCGTCTGTATGTAAAAGCTTCTGTGTGTAAAACCGTCTGTGTGTAAAATTCTGTGTGTAAAAGTGTTTGTGTGTAAAAGCGTCTGTGCGTAAAAGCGTCTGTGTGTAAAAGCGTCTGTGTGTAAAAGCTTCTGTGTGTAAAAGCGTCTGTGTGTATATAAAAGTCTCTGTGTGTAAAAGTGTTTGTCTGTAAAAGTCTGTGCGTAAAAGTGTTTGTCTGTAAAAGTGTTTGTGTGTAAAAGCGTCTGTGTGTAAAAGCTTCTGTGTGTAAAAGTGTCTGTGTGTAAAAGCGTCTGTGTGTAAAAGCGTCTGGGTGTAAACGCGTCTGTGTGTAAAGCGTCTGTGTGTAAAAGCTTCTGTGCGTAAAAGCTTCTGTGTGTAAAAGCGTAAAAACATCTGTGTGTAGACGCTTCTGTGTGTAAACGCGTCTGTGTGTTAAAGCGTCTGTGTGTAAAAGCGTCTGTGTGTAAAAGTCTCTGTGTGTAAAAGTGTCTGTGTGTAAAAGCTTCTGCGTGTAAAAGCTTCTATGTGTAAAAGCTTCTGTGTGTAAAAGCGTCTAAATAAAAGCTTCTGCGTGTAAAAGCTTCTGTGTGTAAAAGCGTCTGTGTGTAAAAGCTTCTGTGTGTAAAAGCGTCTGTGTGTAAAAGCGTCTGTGTGTAAAAGTCTCTGTATGTAAAAGCTCCTGTGTGTAACAGCTTCTGTGCAAAAGCGTCTGTGTGTAAAAGATTCTGTTTCAAAAACAATACGAACGATACGATGCAAAGTAACTAGTGTCTTGTGCTTGTAATATATTGTCTTGATACTACTTGTCTCGTCTGCCTATAGAACATCTTTAATATATTGTCTTATAAGATAGTGTCTCAATACTAACAACAGAAGACCCTGCTCCACTACGCTCTCGGGCCATCCGTCGTCTAGTTATATAGTGGTAAATTCCCGATTATTAGTTGGTGTAATAGATCATAATTCCAACATTTTGTTTAAGATCATATTCCCACTATCATCATTGGGACTCCATTTTAATATATGAGTGGAATAATTCCATTTATTATTTGTTAAATCCTATGTTAAATCAGTGGGTTGACTCATCCATCCCCAGCCACTGCGGGGTCCAGTGGCTGTCGATGTTGGAGGTGAAGGAAAAGAAGCCGAAGGGGCATCGTTGACCTCGAGATCAACGGGAATGTAAGTAAGGGAGCATATCATGGGAATGTATATCGAAATATAACCCATGTAATACAATACAATATAATATAATATAATATAATGTATATAATATAAAACATAATAAAACATAATATAACATAACATAACAAAATATAATATAGTTTAATATAGTATTTTAATGTAATGTAATAAAATGTAATATAATCTAATATAATATAATATAATGTAATATAATATAATGTAATATAAAATAATATAATGTAATATAATATAATGTAATATAATATAATATAATACAATATAATAATAACAAAAAAAAAATAATAATAATAATATATATATATAACAATTGGGATACTAACCCATATACCCTCTGGTAAATTAAGAGTTCAACCCTGCCAGATAATCATTGTGTTCAATGATGGTTTAAATGTTTCATGATGTTTATTGACTAAAAAAGCAACATGCCAGGGCTTGAAGGATTAATTAGTATATAAGTTTTCACTGAAATGGGTGATTTTCAGGGTCTATGTCTATTTACCAGAGGGTATGTATGTGATTACAATACGATGCAATAGATATATCATGGTGGTTATTGGGTGAGATTGGGATATTGGTATGTGCTTGGAATTGCGTTAGGGTTTAATGGGGTTTATACAGTAACCAAGAAGTATGAGGTTTAAGTAAGCCAGGAAATTTATAGTCACCCAGTTCTGTTTGGGCATCGGGATACAATGAATCCAGCTATGGGAACCAGTTGAGTCACTAGCCATGACGCATGGTCTTTCCAAAGGAAAAAACAGTTGGTTTACCCCGTCGCCCGTCACATTCTTGGTCTTGGTGCCTGATGTCCCTGATTTCATGTCACCGCCCCATGGTAATCCTATGCGCCATAGTCATGTATCATCCACTAGTGGGAATCCTTGCTATTAACATCATATGCCCATAATATCTCTATGAAAATGCACGACCATCCGTCAAGTACACTATTTCTTTCAACAATGTCACATGCATAATCCATTTATTATTGAATATCAGATCACATGCTCCCTAATATCCCAATATCATCAAATATCACCATTCTCTGACATGGGGATGTATCAATACCTATTAATACCAATATTAGTGGAATGAACATCCATTTACCAGCTATTTTGATGTTCACCAAGGGTACAAGGTTTTGACACACTGCCATATTATGTAACCTCCCCAAAAATCGAATGGTCAAACCCTAACTATCAGAGTTTTGGCGCCCTTTTTTTGCCACCCAGGGCTGGCATTCTTTGGCCGGTCGAGCTCGTCACCCTGGCGGCCTCAAAAACGAAGGGCTTTTCAGCCTCTGATGAAGCGGAATTAGTTGGGAAACTCAGCCACCATGATGGAGACATTAGTTAGACATATATATATATATATATGTCATATTAACTCTGGTGATAAACCATATATATATATATGTATGTAGATAGATAGCTGGTGATAATGGGAGCATAATAGGCGTACCCTTCCGCAAACATGCCCCTAAAAGAACTGTTCCGCTATGTTCCGCTCATTGGAGGGTACATGTTTTACTAATATTTATTGTATATTTATTGGAGATCATGAGGCCACGTGGAAAATCAATGAAAATCACCTCAACAGTCTCCTCTGGGTTTTCGTCAATGTCGTCTACCCCGCTGGATGATATCGTATTGATAGCTGGATGTTTTACGGGAAACCCCATGACTTAGGAAACCTCCACATCCTGATCTTTGAGAAAGTGCCAGGTAGTTCCGAGGTAGCACCTGCAAGGAGTTCCTGTGACTTTGTACAATTTTCTTGCCGGTAGATTGCAGGTCTGTAAAAATTGTCAGCTTCCTATTGAAGGGATTGGGTGGATGGGGTGTTTTTGGCGTGTTTTGCACGACACCCCATCTGCCTAAACAACCCACTTGAGCAACTCCTTTTTCACACATCAGCAACTCCAATTTTTGCGAAGAATGGAGAAATTGAAAAATCAGCGGCTTCCATTCCAAAAAAACATGTTGAAAGAAAACCATTGGCGATCTCAAGGACTGTGGGCCTAATTGACCTCTTAGAGGTCTCGGTCATATCATGGCTTAACACGGCAGCAACGTCCGCTCGGCTCGCGCGTTTTTGGGTGAAGCTGTTTTGTGTGAGGGTTCTCAAAACGGGGGATCCCCAAAATCATAGGTTTATGGTTTCCTACTACGACTAACATAGGCATGGTATAGATGGCCCATAGAAATAGATGATTTTCCCAGCTACTTGTAGAAACCTCCATTTATCTAAGGGATTTTCCATGGCTATGTTAAATAACCAGATGGTACCAGTAAGTCATGGTCATTCATGACTCATGACTAGGTTTTCTAATACTAAAATATACTGAGTCATGGTCCTTCATGAAGTGATTTGGGAGTACCCCGACGACTTGGGACACCTGCATCAATGTCAAACATCATGGGGATGCCAGGTGATACAGTTTTGACAATGTGACAAATTTGACTTTTTAGTATTTTTTTCTAGACCCTGGAAACACCTGGGTTTAGCATTGGAATGATGAATTGTGGTCCGGTCCCATGTCGGGATATCAGGGTCAGATCACTGGCCAATGGAAAAGACTCCCCTTATTGGGATTCCTTGCATGAGTAGCAATTCGTAGCGGAATTTATGAAGCATTGGATGTCAACCCCGCTGTTTCGGTGAAGAGCCAAGGCTCTGTGCCAGGAATGCTTGGGCAACAGGGGTCAGCAATGCATTGTGCAGAACTGCTACTTCAATAAACAACACTTTCAGTTCAAATATCCAATTTTCCAATCAATCCATGTTTCTCTTAAATCTCTTACCCTGCCTGCACCCGATAGCTGCATATTTTTGAAAAAACATCTATTATAAACATCAATCGTCACCTCACGCTGCGAGCGTGAGCTGCTGATTGGTGAAGTCGTCCTTCCGTGGCGGCAAGTTGTTCACGGGCGGACGACTAAAGGCCCAGAGCCTCAGGCGTAGAATGGGCCATTTCTATACCTCCACTGTGACAAAGCTATGGAACATCACCATTGTATAGGTAAATTGTCGGAAATGATCGATCAATGCGCCATGTTCGTCCATTTTCAGGAAGGGTAAATACGACATATGGAACCAACCAAAATGTCACAGATCAAATTTCATACGCTGAGTTTATGCTGTAGACATCATTGGAATTGCCAGTCCCCCCCGGCTGTTGGACACTGTTTGAGCCAACTGGTCCTAGGGGTCGGCGGCATGGGGGCGCCAGCCTCACTTATTACATACCAAAACCTACCGGACTGCTATGACGAAATACACGCAAGTTGGGTTGCCACAGTCGCTTGCCCCATGATTTCTTGATCCTCGATCTTGGTGGGCTATATTCCTTCGTCTCTGCTTAGAGATGTGTTGATTCTTGCTGGTTGATGTTTCGATCATGTTTGATCTTTGTTACATAAATTTCACAATTTTCATGGTTTTCAGGGGGGAAACCTCTATTGATCAAACATTGTTAATTGATGTCACTGTCTACAAAACCATTCAGAAACCCATTCGCTGGGGCAACCATCTTCCGCCCATGTCCGCCACGCCACTGAATGGGAGATGCCGAAGGCTGTCCCACAAAGCGCCACCTACGCTGGGCAAAAAAAACCGGAGGGGGGTAGTATCTTCAATATAGGCTGGATATATGTTTTAATGTGGTTTTAATATGTTTTAATATGGTTTTGTTCATGCCTTTTTCGATTGCTTGATAAGGTTTCATCATAACGGAATTGAATTGCAGTAATTAGAATGTAATAGAATGTATATTAATATGTTAAGAAATGAATGAATAAGATTGGCTAACGTTCTATCTGAATCTGCGCCTTTGGATGAGGAAACGTGGCAGTGGAAAATCCATTACCATCTGGTGATGACTAACAGTTGCCATGGAAAGATTCACCATTTTAACGTTAAACCCAGGTAAACCATCCATTTTCCATGGCTGGCTATGTTAAATAGCCAGAGAGTATATATATATATAAATGGCGGTTTTAGTTTGAAAATCATCTATAAAACGGGGGTTTTCCAGCCAGCCACGGAGCTGATTACTGCAAGGTAAACACACAGTAAGATCAACGAACGGCTGCAATTTTTCGATATGGATAGACTGGTCGAGTAAACAGTGTCCAATTTGGACATCCAAGCTCGAGAAATATGGATAGACTGGTCACGGAGCAAACATAGGAGCCCCCTCGACCAAATTTGGTAATCTTTGGTATTCGTTAGTTTCGATCTCGCCGTTGCTCAGGGCACCATAACCATTAGATGATTTCACGGTCAGCGATTGGCGATACTATTGCCATGTTTGATTACTCCACTTGCCATGTTTGTCTGTCACTTAAAACCCCCATGGCAAGTTGCACTAATCTCCACGTTGTTTGATGGATATCATATGGATATCCCTTAAAATTCAAGCGCGCCGATGTCTCTATGTTTGTGGCTTGAAGCCCAATATCCTCTGTTTGTGTGCTGATTACATCCCATTTAAGTGCTGCTTACAGTGACAACGTTTGTGAAATGATGCCTTTTCTGAGAGGCTTCCCCAGTCAATTGAATCCAAGTTTCATCATTTGTTTGCACTGCAATGACAATTTTGGGGTGTACACCATTTTGGACAAACCAACAGGTCACCTATTGGTCAACGATGGTGAAATCCCATCGTTAACCCCGTTTTTTGTTGCTTTCATAACGCCATCACATCCCTTAACATATGACGTTATAGTGCTTAAATCCAAACTGTTTATTGTTAGATCACCATTGGTCTTGGTTGAACGGTTCAATCACACCGTTTCTATTGGTGTATTCCCAAATGTTGACAATTTATATCCGGTTTATCAACTTAGAGTTTGAAATCCAACATAGAGATTTGTGCTAGTTATGTCAATCACATTAAATTATATATATATATATAGTAATTCTATGATATATCATTGATATATCCCACTATTTTCAATGAAGTTTGGATGTTTGGTTGGTTTCATCCAAATGGTCTTGGAAAATTTTGAAAACGCCTCCCGGATGCCAAGACAGCTGGAGCCGCTGACCTTGCACCAGAGAGCCGACAGACTGAAATCCAATCCTTGGCCGACAAATGTGTGGTGATGTTTTTTTCAACATAGTTTATGTTTCTATTCAAATCTCTAGATATCTGTCTATTTACAAATATGTTATATATATATATACTGGTTGGTTGTATACCTACCCTTCTGAAAAATATGAAAGTCAATGAGAAGGATGACATCCCATATATGAAATGGAAAATAAAAGTCATGTTCCAAACCACCAACCAGATATATATGAATGATTCCTATGGGTCCAGCCGTACCTTCGGGAGATGACTGTTGCTGTTTTTCTTTCCCTGGATGGTTTCAATATAAAGGACCTTCCAGTAAGTATTTGGATCCATTTGGATTTGTATGTTATATATAATATATAATATATAATATATTATATATAATATATAATATATATAATATAATATATAATATATATAATATAATATATATAATATATAATATATAATATATATACTATATAATATCTAATATGTATATATAATATAATATATAATATATAATATATATAATATATAATATCTAATATATATAATATAATATATAATATATAATATATAATATATAATATATAATATATAATATATAATATTATATATACAATATTATATAGATATATATATATATAATAAATATATATATATATATATTAATCCATCTATCTTTCTATCCGTAGTGACATATTGACCAACCTGGATACGCACTTGACACATCTGTTATGGTTCTAACTTGAAAAACAACATACATTAAACTGCCTAAGTTCACAATATGTGGCTATACTCATAATCGCACGTAATATATATATATATATACACACACATGCTCACCCGCCCACCAGGGCCTACCTTTTTTCCTGTTTCATTGACTGTTTCATTGCGTGCTATCTGCTATCTGCCAAACAAACATCGAAAAGACAAAAGAAAACTAAAGAAAACAAAACAATAACAAACACAAACACACAAAAAACACAATGCATTGGAGAGCCTTCTCCCCTTCCCCCATCCCAAAATAGGTCTCCCGTGTTTCTTTTTGGTTTTCTTTTCTTGGTACCCCTCCCCTTCCAAAAAAAACAAAACAAGTCATCCAAAACGTTTGTATGTTTATTCTTCCTGGTGTGGGGGAGAGGTGGTGAGATAATACAGTAACTTAAATAGTTTTCAGACCTGGAAAGAAAAATTGCACATCCCCAAGGAGTACTACGCATGTTTAGCATACAAGACTTTTTTAAATAATGACTTGACAAGAATGCCTTGGGGGCAAGATGAATCAGATTTGGTTCCAACTAATCTGGATGATTCTTGATTGATCTTATGGAACCAAACACCCACAGAAATGGCAGTATATAAATCACACAAAAAGGTGGACAAACAAAAATAATTGCTTTTTTAGCTGCAAATACCACCACCAAAAAATCGAGGTAGGCCCTGGTGGGGGGGGGGGTTACCATGTGTATATATATATATATTTGTATGTGTAAATGCACATACATACCCTCTGGTAATTTAACATAGCTATTGAAAATGGCTATTGAACTACTGGATTCACCCATTGAAAATGGTGATTCTCGATAGTTTTTTATATGTTTACCAGAGGGTACAACTTAGTCAACACAGAGCAAGTCTTAGTCATTCCACAACCAGTTGCATATCATATCAGCCTTGGCTAGTTAACCCACAAATCGATGCTGGCAATTGGATTGGCATCCCCGGCCAAGGGAGGATGCAAATAGTGCACAGCTGGGTGAACAACATCAATCCACCAAAAGAAGGTTCAATGGGATATATATATATATATAATAGTGTATCTGTATCACTATACATAATATTATATATATATACAACTGTTATAATAGTTATATGTAGTATATATATATATATATATAAAAGGTATACATGTGTATGCAAAAAAAAGCACAGCTGGTTGGACAACATCAATCCACCAAAAGAAGGTTCAATGGGATAAATATATAATACAATATGTATCTGTATCAATATAGATAATATTATATATACAACTGTTATAATAGTTATATATAGTGTATATATAAGGTATACATGTGTATATATATATAGTGTATACATATATATATATATATGTATAGTGTATACATACATACATATATATATATAGTGCATATATAATATATAATACACGTATATATATATATATTAACTTATATAACTTTGCCAGTAACAATGAAGATGTTCACCAGCAAACAAGCCATGGATAGTCATCGCAGGTGAAGTCATCGCCGTGCTTGGGAAAACCAGAGGAAAACCATAGGGAAATGGAGGTTTGAATGGGAAAACCTTGGGTTTACTATGGTTTAATATGGCTGAAAGTAGGGATTATACTGGGATACGAATATATATATATATATATATCCTCTGGTAATTTGTTGCATAGCTATTGAAAATGGCCCAGTCGAAATAGTTGATTTACCCACCAATAGCATGGTGATTAAATCAACAGCAAACAGTTAGTTTACCAGAGGGTATATACAACCCCCATCATTATCCCATCATTATCCCATATTTATATGGGCGATATACTTGCTCACCATATTTATCACCGAATCTCAGCAATTTGCCTCTGGTAATCATCCACAGGCCGGGTGCCCACCTCTGAGCCTAGCATCATAGGCCACCTTTGAACCCAGAGTTGGCAACAGCATCGGCCCAGCCCACATTCCTTCCATGGCCGATCTATGGCCAGTTGAATCATGATTATCATGTGAAAAATACCCTCTGGTAAATAAACATAGACCCTGGCAGATAGGGGTTGGAAGACTAGTTTCCATTAAACATTGGTGATTTTCAGGGTCTATGTTTATTTACCAGAGGGTATAATTTAGGATGTGTTGAAGCATCATGTTTAACATGATACCATGATCAACCATAGAAATTCTTTGGGTGCCCAATGTCTTCAGAAACCCTTAGGTCTTCAACAAACTGCCCTTCTGTGTTTGGACGACAGCCCTTCAACCAGTAGTTCTTGGGCCATTCACTTGGGCTCTTTGACACTTCCAGGGCAAAACCATATCCATTCTTGCTAAATCCCACATGTGAATACATTTCATGGATTCTTGCTCATCAAGACTTTTGCAAATCTATAAAATCCATTAAAATCCCTCATTTCATTTCGAGGATTTATATATATATATGATTTGTGGAGGATTTCTCTTTCATCCCTCTATCTGGGTAAATTATCATATTTCACTAACCTGAATCTTGCGGCCAGCTATGGGGATGATTCCCCTAACCATGATTCCAGGGGTCGGGAGACCAGTGAGGTCGTTATAATTTACCCAGATATAATCATCATTGACCATTAATAAGCACTATTAATCATCATTAACCAACATTAACCATTAATAACCATTAATATCCCAAATCGCCACTATGACTTTTCTTTCTGCGTCCCCCATCCCAGGGATCCCATCCTGATGGTACATCCATCTCGAAGACTTCATCGCTGTTGGTCAGGATCAAGGCCTAACACCGGAATCACCGGAAGATAGGCGCAGACTTTTCATGTGACATGGGCTGGTAAGTGTATGTACATTGTTATATGTAATATAAATATATACATTGAATATGAACATGATGGTTTTGGATACTGTTAGCTGCTTAGTAGGTATATACTATATATTCTCACAATCATTGCGACATCTTAGTACGTATGAGTAGCAACTACTCATTCCAAACTTTTCCCAACGAACGGCCGCTCATCTGTAGGTGATTTTCCATGGCCAGATTGATGATTGAATGGATAGATGTTCTATGTTCATTTCAATGTTCACCCAAAACAAAACTGGAATACTGGAATATACCATCTGGTCGGCTGCCATGTTCTGAAAGGTTTTTATCATCTAGAGAAATGGGCCATTTTCCATAACTATGTTGTGTACATTACTGGAAAATCATGAAACAGAATTGGATTTTGTTGTATATATATATATAAAGTAATCGCCAACAAACAATTTTGCAACAATGCCTTAAAACAAATCAACCGGTGTTTCCCATGTCAAACTTACCGATCCAAGGTTTCCCTTTATACTGATGGGTTGACAAGGATTCCCATTGTGGATAATCATAATCCCCATAAACAGTGGAAAAAAAAGGTACAGCAGATCCAAATAGATCCAATAGTATAATCCCTTAACATACCAAATGAAGCAGGCATATTGATGGATGTACCATCTGGTTATGACTAACATAGCCATGGAAAGATCCACCATTTTTAAGTTCGGTAAACCATCTATTTCTATGGGCCATTTCCCATGGCTATAGTCATGATCCCCATTAATTGGAACCCTGGAATTTTGGATACCCAATTACTCGGTGGAATAGTACCCCGAAGAAACTGCAATTGCAAGACCACCATTATGGCGGATGGTTTAATCACCATTGTTCATTAGGATGTCCATATGATCCAAAATAAAACAATTGAGACATACAATCAACTCCAAATAATATCAATCAATGGTTTTCATTGCAAATCTATTTTATCATACTATTAATCACTGTTAATCACGGATATTATCTGGTTGGTGGTATACCTACCCCTCTGAAAAATATGAGTTCGTCAGTTAGGATGATTATATATTCCCAACTGAATAGAAAGAAAAATAAAATTCCATGGTTCCAGTCACCAGCAACCAGTATATCTATATCTGTCAATGGATTTAAATGGTATATAATCAACCATAAATGGCATATAATACCATCTGGTTATGACTAACATAGCCATGGAAAATCTGGAAAATCACCATTTTTAATAGGTAACCAAATATCAACACATGTTTTTTTCCTGGGAAAACCACCCATGGTCAACCCCCCCAAATCCCAAATCTGTACCGTTCAGTCTCCAAAAATTCCATCGCCATGCCATGTTGGATGGGTCCGGTCCCAATTTTGGATGGTGAAAAATCTCTATTACTGCTGGTGAAAAATCACCATTTGCGTTGTGAAAAAAGTGGCATTTAAAAATTTGCTAGTCAAATCCTTTTTTTTGCTTAAATCAGAACCATGTCAAGTGACATCGCATTTTTTCCATGGTTCACTCCTCATTTTGCATGGTTAAAACCGTTGTAAAACGACCGTTGTTTTTCACCCCCATCAGATCATCTCCCATCCTTTCGCCATGGCGCACGGCCCAAGCGGATGGCCAACGCAGTGATTTCTTCGGTGCGGTCCCTGAAAAATTCATGTCGCAATTGGCAATGGCTCAATATATATATATATATATATATATATCATTTTATAATATAAATACCATAAATAATATATATAACATGATATAATGATATATTATGGATATGTATAATAATCTATAACATTTATAATTTATATCTATACATGGATATTAATATATATATATACACCCATAAAACTATACATTATCTAATTGTGATTATATATATATTATTATACATACAATCTATATACAACATTTTAAAAAATAAAGATAGAAATAAATAGATATATACGCGCCCTTCAAATTAGGATTGACATGGAATGCATGCGTGGAAACATGTATATATATATATATACAATTGTAAGCACGTGTTCCTATCTTTAAGTTGGCCATACTGCAATATCAGTCAATATTGCTGGGCGAGGTTTTAATGATTCTCCAATCAGCAACGGAAAATTATGGTAGCATACGAGAGCCAATTACCATAGAAGGTACCTACCATATGTCAGGCCTAAAAAAGGGAATGTTCTACCGGTGCATCACACAAGCCTTGCTTTACATTACAATCCCATCCATCATAATCTCACCATTTCATCTAATTTTATCCCATGAAATCACACCTATGTAATCCCGAACTATAATCCTATCAAATTATAACTCCACAAACCAGTACATTATAAATTATAATCCCATGTAACATGGTCAAATCATCATGTGCAGAATTTGTCCATTATAATAATCCCACAAAGACCTATGGTATCACCGTCTATATTCATGATATTCATGATATTCGAATGTTTCCCTGGCTATATCCCTATGTTTCTTATAGATACACACACCTCATCATATGCTTTTACTATATGTATTACTATTATGAATAAAACCATATGTATATATATATATATATAACCATATAATTCCTGGTTCATATTAACTTCATCATAATATATGACTATTTTTTCCTGGTTGTATCCCTGGTTGCTTTACCCCACCGGCCCCCCTCTCTTTCGCGAAAGCCAGCGGCTTATTCTGCGGCAACGTCAGGGCTCCGAAGATGCGCCAGCCGGTGGGGTCGAAGACAATGCCCAGCAGCTGGTTGTTGCCTTAAGGAGCTGGTTTATGGTGGATCTATGCAAATCGAGCATGAAGGGATTGAATGATTTGAATGGGAATGTGCCCGATTTTCTTTTCTTAATGGTATATATATATATCATCAACTATCTATACTTGGGAAGATGGAAAGCATGTGGGGGGGTTCCTGAAATGGGGGTACCCCTATTTTAGGAAACCCCCATTTCATGGTTTCATGAGGTTGAACGGAGGCTGATCAAACACACACTTTTGGGGAATGGTGTCTTTACTGGAGATTAACGGGGATTGTTTCATGGTGCAATATCCATGGCGTTAAATGGGGCATTGTGATGATTTAATGGTGAGCATTATGATACAAAATCAACAACAAACAATCATCAGTACTGCGGATATACATATATACGTATAATAAATGGTAGAACATGGGGTTTAACGAAACAAAACTAGGGATATAGTCGAATGGGACATTTACAATGGGGATCAACGGTGATAAAATGGTGAAATAACAAATAATAATAATATAATATAAATAATGATACAACGATGAAATGACCCCCAATCGTAGCGATAATGGGGATTCGTCGACCAACAATCACCCAACCAGAAATTATAGCATCGTGTATGATGGTGTTTAACTAGCTTGGATTTATGGTGCTTCACAGGGATTAAAAATCATTTATGACGGGGATATAATGGGCTTTGACTAGTCATATATATAATGGGATATACAGTAAGGGGGATTTCCATTACATATCACTCCAATTTCATAAGGATCATTGGAGTATAACATCAGACAACAACTATTGTACTATAGTTGGAGTATACATACTGTACATAACCCAAATGGGGATATGGCTACGAATCGTTGCTTTGGTGGCAAACAACATCTTGTCACAGTTTTGCCTGTCCGCATCCAATTTGCTTCAAACAATCATGATTTCTTTGTTTGCATCGGGGGTTTGGAATCCTGGGAGAGCTGTAGGGTCATCATTCCCTGGATCTTGAGCTGTTGTTGTTGTTGTTGTTGTTGTTGTTGTTGTTGTGATCGTCGTCGTCATTGTTGCTTTTTTCCAATGCCACCAACCCTAAACACCAGCTCACCATTCCTTTGAATGATGAGCCCAACTAAATGTCAGTGGAAATCCCAAGTTTTGGTTAACCCCTAAGGTTTACCTGGTGATTTTCTATGATTTATATATTTCTTTATTGGTTACATTTCCAGCATTTTTTGTCAATGATTGCTTGCCGCCATGCAATCTGCGAGAGGTGGCCCTCAATGAAATGATTCTGTTTGATGTACCAAGTGGGGTCTCTTATTGGCTATACATGGGTATACCATATACATCCATATACCTCTATTGGCATATGGAATGATGATGGAAATTGTCACAATATGTCACAATATGTCACAAAATATGTCACTGCTTCGCTGCTGAGATGGTTCATTGCTGGGTTTACCCCATTACCATTGATCTAGAAAATTCGATAAAAGACACTTCTAGAAAATCATTTCCAAGGAAAATGTCTATATTGGATACTGTGATGTCCCTCATAGATGACATTTAGATAATCCTAGACCATTGATCTACTGATACAGTGAGTGCTCGTCCAAGTGATCGGGAGTTCTCAACCAAGTTCTGACGTATATCTTGCCACTCTGGGTTGCGAAACCAGCGCCATGAACCCCCCAACAAAGTCAGGTACGTCGGTAAGTCTGAGATTTTGGCGGTTGCAAAAATATGGGATATCCATGGATATACATAGATAATTTTGACTTTCTGAACACTTCCTAACCTGGTTGTAGAATTATGTACATGTCCAGTTTTAGATATGATTCACCTGTTGAATGCTACGAGACATTGCCCCATTGGGTGACACCAAGGGACGGATGGCCAAGGCATCGATGTGGTCATCGGTCTGCAAAGGTCATCGGAATCCAGGTCAAAGGGATACCGGATTAATCCATGGTTGGTCGATGTGGCAAATTCCCATGGTTAATAGTGGTTCATGGTGGTTGATGGTGGTCAATGGTGGTGGTTAATGGTGGTTAATGGTGTTTAATGGATGTTAATGGATGTTAATGGTGGTTAATGGATGTTAATGGTGGTTAATGATTGATTAACTATGGCTGCTTGGTGGTATACCTACGAACCCCTCTGAAAAATGATGGAGTCAATGGGAAGGATGACATCCCATGAGTATCCCTTTGAAACCACCAACCAGATATGGTTTCATAGGGATACTCATGGGATAAGTCTCAAATCAATGAATTCCTAGACCATTTCCCAGGCATGGAGGGGGGTCGTTTGCAGTCACCACCACTTGAGGCAAGAAGATACAGGTTGAACAGGTAGAATGTAGATGCACACAACTGGTTGGTGGTATACCTACCCCTCTGAAAAATATGAAAGTCCGAACTGTTCTCTGGCATCTATTTCCGACACCGGGACTGCTCTTGCCACTGTAGTGGCACCTGCCGTGACACTGCCAAGAGTGGCAGCTGCTCCTTCAGGTTCTGAATGGTCTGCCTCATCTGGTCGCAGCCCCAATTCGTTGGGTGTGGACAGAGCGGGGCAAACTCTGATCTTCAACTCATCCTTCAGCCCCACCATTTGTGCATCAGCATACGATGCTGCCACGGAATCGTCATTTACTGAAAGTTTGGTGATCAAGTCTGCCATCCTTTCATCGATGCATCTTGCAACTCTTTCATCCACAGTGGGCACAGCCGGGTCTGCAGAACTGTGCGAATCGCCTCCGCCATGGCTAAATGTACGGCCTGTGACTGAATGCTATATATATATATATATCATCAGATCCTCATTATTGCTGGTTAAATGGCCATAGTATATATATAATTATATATATATAACATCCACAAGTCTTTGAACAATACATTCGCATTCCCCATATCACCACAATGTACTCACTTGTCGATACCTTGCAAAGTAACAAACCTTTAGCTGGCTTTTGGGGTGCATCCAAGTCAGGATTTTGCAAATTACTCATACATGACTGGCGTTATTTTTAGTGTTAATCCTATGTGTAAGGGGTGAATCGCAATGTATACAGTTATTGCCTACTTCAAAATTGGCAGATTCCACGTATTCCCAGTCTGGAAGCAAAGGATAACTGTGGATGATGAAAGGTTCATAAACGGATTACTCAAAGGGTGAAATATATCCCCTGGTTTGAAGAATCTTTCCTGTTTGGCACTTGTCCAAAAATAGGTGTCCATAAAAAACAAGTGAAACGTCAACACAAGAAGCAATATCCAGTGAAATCGATGTAAATTGTTGGATTTCCCAAAAAAAGCCCCAAAAAAAATATCCAGCGTTAATGGGGTACCCCCATTTTAGGAAATCCCTAAATCATGTTTTTAGAAATCAATAAATCCAGCTTTTGACAATTTGACAAATTCCATTATATGTATATATATATATGTGTATATATATATATATATGTATATATATATATGTATACATATATATATATACATATATATATACATACATACATTACATACATACATATATATATACATACATATTTATATATATATATATAAATATACATATACATATATATATATACATACATATATATATACATACATATATATATAACCTGTAATTCATAGAAATCCATGAGCCAACCTCATAGAAACCCTTTGGTTTTCACCACCAAATCCCCGTTGGTTGTACCGACCGTCGCACCTCCAAAGGGGTCCGATCCACCGCAATGTCCGTGAGCATCGTGAAGTTGGAGACCCACTGCTGTCGCACTACCTGCAACGCAACGTGAACGGGTCGAAAAAACGGCTGTGAACGGCTCGAAAAACATGGGGAATTTTTGGTAAGTGATTAGATCATCTAAAAGAAATCTCTAGATCATCCAAAAAAGAATCTCTAGATCAGATCATCTGTTTGAGTATAGTAACACAAAATGGACGGGAATCA
This sequence comes from Cladocopium goreaui, assembly GCA_947184155.2. Taxonomy (NCBI): domain Eukaryota; class Dinophyceae; order Suessiales; family Symbiodiniaceae; genus Cladocopium; species Cladocopium goreaui. The sequence continues at coordinate 227,793 of CAMXCT020000062.1, read as the reverse complement.
TTAGATCATCTTTAAAAAAAAAGATGAACGTAGTAAGTTATTAAACGGTTCATAAGTGGGGTTTTAGCCATAAAACATTGGGACATAGTAAAATCACAAAAACATAGAGAATAGTAGTCAGTGATATTTTACTGTTAAGGAGGGTGATTATTATGATAAGTGATATAGACTTGTAAAAAGTGATAAGTGGGAATCATACCAAAATGGTGATCAGTGATGATTGTGACTTTTTTTTCCTATCCTCTGTGGTAAAATTCACATAAATTAAACATACTTAATCTATTTCAGCAATTGGCTGGTCTAGTTTTCTTTTTGGGGCTTGCTCCGTTTCTCTCGTATACTGTGGCCATTTCACAGCGTCTTGACAGTTGGTTCAACCTGCTAGAACTGGCCCCAGAAACTTTCAGGCTGAGTGTCCTGAGTCCGCCTTTAACCAACAAATGGTTTAGGCTGCATTATGAATTATGATGACAAGAATTGTGGTTTAACTAGCAGCAACAAGACACCAACCATCATATGCTGGGCCTTTAACTGGCAAACATATGCAAACATTGTAGTCTCACCCACAAAAATTGGGCCAAACCATGTCAAACCAAAACTAATGACATATATGATGGGACTGCCAGACACGCCTGAAAACCTGCAACGACTTGACCAAAACGAAACTCTTCGACATGTGTTTCAACAATTTTCAACATACTTACAACAACTAAAATAACCCAAGTTGAATAGGATGCAGAATATACCAGCAGTGAAAAACGTTACAACAGCATACAACAGCTAGGATTGAGAGTAAAAACAACGAAGTATTGACACCAACAGATTCCACGCGCACATCTTTTTGTCCATTGCGCAAAGCGCCACAGATTTTTCCATTGGAAATGGTACAGTTCATCCCCCCAATGGTACAGATTTTTGACACCGCCGTGCCGGGTGTGCCTTGCCATTTTCGATCCAGGTAGATTGAGTACCTTTCCTCAGCACCAGCTGATGGGCAAAAGTTAGTATCTTCCCAAGCTTCGAGGTTTTGACCCAGGTAGTGAATTGGTCCCTATCTGTGCCAAAATGCCCAATCGTTTTGAGGATAGCTGGCACCTGAACCCTGCTCCCCCATGAAGGGTTCTGGAAAATCTTTGGAGCGTTGGTTCCACCATCTGAATCAGTGCAACTGCTTCATCTTACTGAATGTGATGCAGTGCCATGTCATGTGCTGTGCTTTAATGCAATGCAATGTCACGCAACGCAATTTAAGTTGGTGTATGCATGTGTAATACCAAATCAGATTTACAGTATGTATCAATGGTTTACCATTCTTTATCCACAGTTACAATCATTGGCATGAGCCCCCACCAAATCGTCAACATAACTAGCATCAACCAGTAATTTATCAACTATATCACCATTGTATCACCATGAGATCCCAATGAGAAGGACCACAATTCACAACTATATATGGTGATTCCCCATATCAATATGAATTGGTGATGTTTTTTTACCACTATCATTAATCACTATACCACTATTAATCACCACTAACATCAGTGAATATTGATCATTAATTAACCACTATTGATGATTACTGTATTCATGGTGTCCCCATGAATCATCAGAATTAATTCACCACTATATATATATATATATATACATAATTACATATATATATCACTATATTAATATTCAAACCACTATTGTTTAAATATATCACCATATGAATCACTATATGGAAGTTTCCTGAAATGGTGGTACCCCTAAATCATCCATTTTATTTTCGGATTTTCCATTATAAACCAATCATTTTGTGGATCCCCCATTTATGGAAACCCTATATGAATCAACGTGAAACCATTAAACCACTATATAGTCACCATTGAACCACTATTTATTGAAACATCAGATTTTTACTAATCACTATATTACATATATATATATATACATTAATCACTATATGAATCACTATTAAACCACCACTATGAATCACCAATAACCACCGTTATTAACCATGGTCATTAACCATATCCCAATATGAATCACTATATTAATCCATATTAATCATTAAATTATAGTAATGACATATAATATATATATAATATTATCATATCACTATATCATTCATGGTTTAATCATGGTAAAGCACTCACTATATATGAATCACCATTAAACGAACTGTTATTCCGTTATTCATGGTTTAATCATGCTTTATAGCACTATATATTAACCCACCATTAAACCACCAGTGTTTAATTATATCAACCATATGAATCACTATTAATCACTGTTGCCATTACATGCTATAGTTCACTATTATTCACTATTAGTCACTATGAATTAAACCACATTGATTAATCATTTGGTTTGATAGTGAACTATGAATTGAACCGCATTTATTCACTGTTAATTACTATTATTAATAGTGATTCACTATTAACCATATTGCTATTACTAAATCATCGTGCTATTATGAAATCACAATTATTACATCACTATTATTCATTATTACATCACTATTGATCCACTATTATTAACCATATTGCTATTATTCAATTAGTAATCCCATGAATAATCACTATTAATCACTATGAATCACCATTAAACCACCATTAAACCACCATCCAACCCATCAACCATGGCCGCTGAGCGTCTCGCAGCAGGCGATCACCTCGCCGCCCTGCCCGAAGTCCACCGCCAGCACTGGGCCATCGCCACAGGCCTCGAAGTGGAGAAACAACGAGCCGTCCTCGGCCATGGCGGCGCCACGGCCACGAAAGGCTGGGGATTTTGTTCACCAATTTTCCATGGCACAATGGATGAAGACCTATGAAAAAGCGATGAAAAGCCCATGAAAAACCAGTGAACACTTGGAAATGATGGCAAAATGGAAGAAAACCTATGAAAAGCCGCTGAAAGGCCTATGAAAAAGAATGGAAAACCACGGAAAATGGTGAGTTAGTTGGAGATCCAACATGGAATGGATGAAGATGATGACTTGGACATTTACTGGGGATTGTTGATGGGATATAGAAAATCAACAGAAATCAACTATAGACTATAGATCTATACTTTCCTGAAACCACCAAATCCCAAAAAGTGCAAACTAGCCGCTACTTTGCATTTTTTGCATCTAAACCACCAAACCCCAAACACAACAAACTAGCTGCTGGTTTGTAATTTCCGTGGGTCTTTGCTTGGCTTGTCCTCCTCAGTGTGGGCTTTTGCTGACTGCAAATCTTTCTGCTGATAGTTAACGCTCAACCTAAACCCACTACTAAATTAAGGAAGCAATAAGAAACTGAGGGCCCCCCACCTTATCTATCCCTTTCGTTTTTGACAATTAAATTCACAATTCGAGGGATGGACTGCGACCTCCGAGGGGCCGAATTTAGGACCTGCACAGTGTAGCCATCCGTCACCGTGAAGTGGGTTCCTGCCATCGACGCCGGCGTTGGAGGGGGGGATCTGGATACCCCAAATCATCCGAAAATTGGACCATGACTTAGTACTTGAAACTCATGGTGAATGGTGACTTGGGGATCGCCATTTTTTTTTTAAACCCCCGTTTTGATGCTGAAATCTACATTGTTCATGGTAAAAACTCTGAAAACAATCTGATGTTTCACGGTGAGATCATCCCGATGATCTAAGTCATGGGGTACCCCTCTAAGTCACTTGGTATTCAGAAGGGTCCGTCTGAAATGTTGAAACCAAAATACAACATGTTTTTGGAATAATTTTAAATTAAATTTGATCTTGAACATTTAGGTATCCCAAATTTCAACAAATTGCCAATGTTGGATGATTTCGGTGGGGGCCCATAAAAAAGGGACACCTTCCATCTGTCTTCCCAGGCGAGACAAAAAAATCCCAGTAAGATGCAGTTCCAGTTGCAAGTGGATAAACAATATTATAGGGGCCCCGTATAGGGTGTATAACCATGGTTATACGCGTTGACCTCAACTGCACCCAATTATAGTATAGATACTGTAGTTGATTTTCTATATCCATACATATATAAACATATATATATATATAATACGTATAATAATTATTCCAATAACAAAAACAACCCAAAAACAAAATATACGAGTACATTATACATATCCAACTAAATCATCATCTATTTTCCATGGTTAAATCATGTTAAATCCACCCAGTAAACGGATATTTAAATAGCTATGTTTATATCCCAAGTATCGCAATCCAAAAATCCTCATATCCACCAGGTCGAACAGCTGGTCCTTGCAGCTCGCACCCGAAACTCTTGACCATTCGCCACCTGAGAGCGGCTCGTCTGGTCACGTCTGTGTATATATAGTATTTATATATATATATTATATATATATATATACATTGCATATGACATATGAATACATATGACATATGATGTAAGATAGAATATTATAAAATAATATGATGTGACACATGGATATAATCACAGTATTATATATAGTGTCTGGGGAACTCATAATATTTCACTTGAAAAGTTCGGCTCTTTGGGACTTTGGGGATGATTCCCCAAAAAACAAAAACACCTTCCAGCGAGGTCACCACGGAAGGTAGGTCTGTGATGTTTGTCGTATGTCGTGTTAAATAAATGTCATGCAATGCAATGAAGAACAATGTAAAAAGTAATGTAGTGGTGTAATGGAATGGAATGTAATATACAAAGTAGTAGTATGGATGTGTGGACGTGTCTATAGATAGATGTAAATAGGAGATATCCAAACAAATGTAATCTAGGGGTAAAACTGATGATAAACCATCAACATTTAGGGTACCACCTATTTTATCTATGGTTTTTGAAAGATCAAATATATGATGCATACACATACATATTATATGTGTGTATTCTATATAAAATCATGGTTACATTCTGCACTGCAGTACCCTAAGCCATCCATTTTTTGTTCCAAACCACCAACCAAATCCCAACTATTTTGTGAAATCTCATTCGTGCTGGATAAATCATATCCCTATGTTTGTTGGTGAACGTATATTTCAGAATCCGCTTTCGTTAGTAATCCCATGAATAATCACTATTTCTCACTATAATCACTATGAATCACCATGAAATCACCATGAGTCAGCATGAAGTTACCATCAAATCACCATGAAATCACCACGGAATCCCACCACTAGGGCTCGCCACGGCTGTGGCATCTGCCAGTCCACCCGTTCTCCCGTTAAGGTGATCCTGGCACATCGAAAGGTGATTTACAGGTGATTTACTGTAATGGTGACTTAATATGATTTAAATTATGACTTAATGGGATTTTGTTCAATAGTATGTGATTTAATTGTGACTTAATGGTGATTTCTTGGGATTAATAGTGATAACGGATTCAACAATAGGATTCATGGGGAGTATTACGGTAACGATGGAATCATGGTTAAATGGGAATAAAGGAAAAACAATCCCCAACTTCAATGCTCAAACCTCATACTTAGGGATCAAATCCCGAAAAAATCATCAATCGAGCACTATTGTCCTTTTAGGGAAAAATATGAAAACATGTTGCGGAGCCTGTATGATATACGTTTTCTCATCCACCTGTTGGTTGATTTTCATGACAAGAAACATATTTTTTTTTGATCAACCAAGCAGTGGGAAAAGAGCAGCCATGTCACCCACAACAAAAGGTGGTTTCTCTTGGAAAAATGGTGTTTCTTGAGTTCACCCACAGAAATGGTGATTTCTCTTCAACAATTTTCATCTATAAACATTACTCTATATTTCATCTATAAACATTACTCTATATACTTTAAATGAGTGAATATTGAGACTTCACCAACAAGAAATGGGACTTGTTTTTAACTATCATATTTATTGCAATTCATGAGACAACAAACAGGATTGGATCAACCAACATTGGGATTCAAACCAACCAACCAAGTAAAGTCATGCAACACAACAACAACAACAACAACAACAACACCAACAGCAACAGCAACAGCAACAGCAGCAGCAACAGCAACAGCACCAGCACCAGCAGCAGCAGCAGCAGCAGCAACAGCAACAGCAACAGCAATAGCAACAGCAAAAGCAACAGCAACAACAATGGCAACGGCAACGGCAATAGCAACAGCAACAACAACAACAACAACAATGGCAACGGCAACGGCAACGGCAAGGACAAGGACACCGACAACAACAACAACAACAACAACAACAAACAACAACAACAACAACGACAACAGAAAACACACAACACTCAACACTCAACACACAACAAACAACAAACATCACACACAACAAACAAGAAACAAGAAACAATAAACAACAACAACCAACAACAACAACAACAACAACAACAACAACAACAACAACAACAACCAACAACAACAACAACAGCAACAGCAACAGCAACAACAGCAACAACAGCAACAACAGCAACAACAGCAACAACAGCAACAAACAACAAACATCAAACAACAAAAAACAAACAGCAAAATATACAAACACCAAACAACAAACAACAAAAAACAAACAACAAACAACACACAGCAAACGCCACACACACACACCCAACAAACAACAAACAACACACACAACAAACAAGAAACAACACACACAACAAGCAAGAAAACAGAAACAAGAAACAAGAACAACAAAACAACAACAACAACAACCACCACCAACAACAACAACAACAAAACAAACAAACAAACAAACAAACAAACAAACAACAAACAACAAACAGCAAAATACAAACACCAAACAACAAACAACAAAAAACAAACAACGCACAACAAACAACACACACACACCCAACAAACAACAAACAACGCACACAACGCACACAACGCACACAACGAACAAGAAACAACACACAACAAAAAACAAGAAACAAGAAACAATAAACAACGACAACAACAACAACAACTACTACTACTACAACTACAAATACAAATACAAATCAACTTACAGTAACAGTTGCTTTTCAAGCCATTGGCAACCAGTCCTGCTCCTTTATCAATTGTGATCAAATGTCCTATTGCTCCTAAGGCATCAGATTTCCCTCCCCGCGGACTTGTTGAAGACGTTGATGCTGAACCAAAATGACCATATCAAGGCCTCGAGTCAAAACACTCGAAACGCTTAAAGCTGGCGAGTTGGGTCCGAGAAATGTTTGGAAACAAGAACATGTGAAGGGAAACTCGTAAATTACTCCTCTTATGTTCCATTAAAGTTGGTATTTGCTTCATATATGGCCCATGGACAAACCCAGTTGGCAGAAGAGAAGCTACAAGCTGCGAGAGCCTCAGCGATGTTTCTTGGTTTATAACCCCCATTATTATACCATGTACATATATATATATGATATGGATTGATATGGATATATAATGATATATAGCTATCTTTACCATACACATCCATAAAACCCATAGAATTCACCGAGTTATTTTACCAGACTCGGCCTCACCTTCGAGTTTTTCACCTCGTCCCTTTAAAACTAGATTGGGATTTGCGGGACCATGATCTGCCATATGATATACCCTCTGGTTATGTCAAAATAGCTATTGAAAATGACCATAGAAATAGTGGATTTTCCCATTAAAAATGGTGATTTTCAATAGCTATGTTAAATATTGTTAAATTACTAGAGGGTATCATTACCCATGACGGATCCATGGTGCTGCTATATATGGTGTGCCATGGATCCCATCAATATAGCCCCTTGATGTTAGCATTAATATACCAGCACCATGGATCCGTCATGGGTAAAAAATCACACATATGATCAGCGATAATGTACTTAAATAACTTCTGCTGATTCCGTGATTCGCAACGGTGTGTTGAACCGCCCCGTCTTGGGAGCCAAGGCCAGAATCCAGAACAGCGTCACCAAGGCCTTGGGAGCGTCGTGAACTCGTGGCCGTGCCATGTTTGGCGAGAAAATTCGAAGAACATCTATGGCCAAATATGGCCAAATGGCATCAAATAGAAATATTAGAATTTTCTAGATTGGTTATTTGGCCATTTTAGAGTCTAACTTTTTTGACAATTCTAGAAAAAGAATTGTTAGATTTTTCTAGATTGGTTATGAATGCCATGGTCTTGAAGTACTTAATTATCCCCAATAAATATCATTTCTAATCAGACAAAGCCATGTCCTCGTTCCAAAAAAGGCGGCGCCGTCATCCGGGGCATGGGCCATGGCGACCTTGAAGAGATAGTCCGCGGAGGGTCGGAAGTGGGCGGATTTCTCCTGGAGCGGACGTCGCTTTCCGAAAGTCGCGGACTATCGCTGTGACGTTTGCATAGCTATATGGAAAATGCTATGGAAAATATGATCCATTTTTGGCCATATTTATTGTTTGCTGAACCCAATTTTTGACTATTTTCAAGTGGTGATGTTCCATAGCTATGTTAATTTCCAAGAAGATATCAGTATGTAAAATAAGATCATCAGTTTCGTTTTTCCGGATGATATATGCTATAAAAAATGTTAGTGTTGTATTTCCAAACTAGAGGATAAAATGATCCAGAACCTACTGATTCTTACTGCATATGTATATATATATAGGATGCATTAGGATGCTAACCTAGTGGTTATGGTGTTTCCATTGACGTGTTCCCTAGTGGATTTTCATAATCAAGTCGCCCGTAGCCGAAACATGTTTTAGGGCATCGTAGGCGACCTGATTCAATGGTTTGTGCAATGAGGCCCCATTTGGACTTGAATTAAAACATCAAAACTACTCCGCTCTGGAACTGGAGCTCTTCGTTTTCTTGGGAAAAGTGATATACTCTCTGGTAATTTGTTACATAGCTATTGAAAATGACCATTTATAGTGGATTTTCCCATTGATCATGGTGATTTTCCATAGCTATTTTGACATAACCAGAGGGTACCCCTAAATTCGACGGTCTAGAATTTGACGCTTCCAGTTTTTTTTTGGTTTTCGGTGTTCCGAAGATCCCAGAAAATGTGACGTCCACGACCCCCAGCGCTCATAGGTGGTCTCGAATTGGAACAGGAAGCTGCGCACACCAGCCACTGGTTCCCCTGGCGACGCGCTGGTAATTGGCATGGGATACTGGCTGGTGGTATTACCCTCTGGTAATTTGTTACATAGCTATTGAAAATTGCCATTCATCGTGATTTTCCCAGTAAAAATTGTGATTTCCCATAATTATGCTAGTTTATCAGAGGGTAACGGGATATGTAACCAACCATATTAGCTACTTAAGGTGTGTGAAATGCGGGTAGGTCGCCATGGGGGGAAGTTGCGTGCCCTAAGCCAAAGCCATGGAGCAAAGACACAAATCACTGGAGAATCCTAGATGGGATCAAGTATCCCAAGTCTTGTCCCAATTCTAACAGCATGTGTGGATCAATACCATTGAACTCGGTATCCTTCCGTTCACAACAAACTACCCTCCGGTAAGTCATCTTATTTCCAAGAATGGTATCGAAAGTTTTGACATCTTCATGTCAACGTATTTGGGTCACTGATTGAGATGATAGGAGTTGGTTGCATAGAGGGAAATTGCCCTGCCATTTGTTCCATGCCAACTGTTCCATACCACCCTGTTGGTTGATTGAACAACAAAAGCTGAATTGGGTGCACGTCCTTTTATCCAACAAAAAACACAAAACAAATACAATCCTTTATCTAGTTGTGTTTTTTTCTTCCCCATGCATAATATCTGCTCGTTCCGCCGACATAACCCGCAACCATAACCCGATTGGTTGATCAAATTCGCAGCCTTTGTTGGTCAGCTCCACAAGAGATACGTGATGATTTCATATCTGGTTTGTGGTATACCAACCCCTCTGAAAAATATGAAAGTCCAGCTGGGAATTATTATTCCCAATATATGGAAAAACAAAGTTCATGTTCCAAACCACCAACCAGATATCCATTCTCTTGAATTGAAATTTCTTACTCCAAGTTTTGTGAGCTCATGAAACAAGAGACTGTGATAAAAATGAGTTCAATTTATCATGGTTATAAATGGTTATAGATTTTTACCAATCACAATGAAAAATGATGTCCAAAAGAAACATAGTTGGAACATCCTGAAACATGCTTTGTTAAAACAGGCTAACACCATTGTCTTGTGATGTTCCAACGTTCCCCAATATTCTGACTGAAGTGAGAGCAACATCTGGTCCTTGAACTTTCGTCATGATTATATTCCATTGGCCCATTGGTTTCATGTTTCATGTTTCCCAAAAACATATTGGTAAACCTACCCTCTGGCAATTTACGATAACTATTGAAAATGGTCATTTATAGTTGATTTATCTATTAAAATTTGTGATTGTACATAGTTTTTGTATGTTTACCAGAGGGTAACCAACATGTTTTTCACAGAAAATGCCCTTCCACCTTGCCTCCATATGAAGCCAAGTTCACCATGTCGTCCACCTTGGTGATTTTCAAGGTGGTTTTTCAAGAAAAAAAACGTAAGGATTTCATGGTTTAATAGTGAATTAATAGTTTTATTATGTTATATTCCTATGGGCATTCCTCAAGCAACAATCACCAAAAGCATATTATAGTCAAATTATAGTCGTGTGTTTTGGAAGCAGCATTTCCTATTAAACAATGTGAATCAAAAGGATCAGCAAGAAACCAACAAAAACAACAACAACAACAGCAACAGCAACAGCAACAGCAGCAACAGCAACAACAAAAACAAATCAACAAACAAACAAACAAACAAACAAACAAACAAACAAACAAACAAACAAACAAACACACAAACACACAAACACACAAACACACAAACACACAAACCAAACAAACAAACAAACAAACAAAACAAAACAAAACAAAACACAGACAAACAAAACAAAACAAAACAAGCAAACAAGCAAACAGCAACAGGAACAGCAACAGCAACAACAACAACAACACCAACAGCAGCAGCAGCAACAGCAGTAGCAGCAGTAGCACGGGCAGAGTCTGCCCTGGTGGTTGTGGGAATTCCGGGAACGAATGACTTGCTTTGAAGTGAACAGGTCCACTTGTCGTGCAAAGATATAAATAGAGGATGCCCCAAACGAGGTTCAATCGAGGTTCAAAGATGACCAAAGATGAGCAAAGATGACCAAAGAGACACAGTCGGAAAGAGACAGGAGGAAAAAACAACAGCAGCCGCACCCTAGCAGTGGTTTAGACTTCGCAGCAGCCAGAGAGAGAGAGAGAGAGAGAGACACAAAGGTCGACAACATGCTGCAGTACAAACAAGAACATAAGTATAAGAATGATCTATATTACGAAAACCAGCAAAAGCATCCTTTGCTTGAACCTATCTATATATATATATATAATGTATGTATATATAATATATAGATTAATGTGTATATATATATATTATCATTATATTACTGTATACATGAATTGATGCGACACGTCCATTTTTTCCCATAGGTGCTGAGACATTTGAGGATTATAGATGCAACTATATAAATATATTCATGTCTTTACATTACTTCAAAACTCAGTGCATGGGACACCCGTTTCGCAACGACAAAACAAACAATTTTCATCAGATCCGAAAAAAAGAAACCCATTGATTTTTTGACCCAGATATTTGATCCCCGCAAAATGTTGGGTATCCATTTTCACATTGAAAAGTAGAGTCCCCAGAAAATAACATATCCATTTTCAATAGGATAAATACTGGGAAAATAATGATCAATATTGAAACTATTGAGAACATATTGGGAAAAGCCACCCATGTTCCAATGTTTTGTCATCCACATCGCCAAAGGACTGTCCATTTCACCGCATGCGTGTAGAGAATGTCCGCCACCTGGCCGCTGACAGGCTGGGGATCCCACTGCGTGAGATGGAAAGAGATGATTATGACAAATGATTATTGTAGATGTACATACATACTCCATTTTTTTTGGACGTATCATGGATTCACTCAATGTATCTTCGGCAATTGTCTTCATTGACCTGGCCAATGCTTTCCATTGCTTAATCCGTGAATTGGTTTCAGGAATTGTTGTGCCAAATGATGTTGAAGCTGTCCTGGAACGTTTGCTCCATGAAGGACTTCCAGTCCGGGACATTATTGAGCTCTTGCAATTGCCCAGCCTGCTAGAGCGTCTAGGTGCACCGCCTTTCATCACACAGTTGATCCAAGATTTTCACACGGGAACCTGGATGTATGTCCCTGGCGCATACCAACCCATTGTGACCAGGAAAGGCACAAGACCAGGATCGCCGCTTGCGGACTGCATCTTTCATATCCTGATGGCTGATATAGCCACAGAGTTGAATGATGTAGTTGCCAGTAACCATGATCTGCAAGACATTTTGCACAGAGCTGACTTACATGCGGAAAGTGTCATTTGGGCGGATGATGTAGCTATTCCGGTTGCCACAGTTAGTGCAGCAGATCTCCCAGGTGCCATTGAAGATACGCTGCTGGCCGTGCATAAGATTTTTGCAACTCGAGGGTTTGTCCTGAATTTCCAAAAAGGCAAGACTAGCGTAGTTGCGACATTTCGTGGCCCAGGAGCTCCATTGATGAGAGCCAAATTTCAATTGACATCTCAGCCTGGCATGGAGGTGATGCTGGCAGGACAACCAGTGTTCATCCACTTCATGGCATATTACAAGCACCTAGGGACCATTTTCAGCTCCAATCACTCAATGGATCAAGAAATTGCCACCAGAATCGGAATGGCGAAAAGTGCTTTTGCGCAAATAGCAGCACCTATTTTGTGCAACAAGCACATTCCTGAAAACACAAGGCTCAGACTCTTTCGTGCACTGATCGAAAGTCGACTTTTCTTTGGTATGGGAGCCTGGAAGACGCCAACGACTCGGCAACTTGCGAAGCTGCATGCCACGCTTGTTTCCATGTTGCGGAGGATTTTCCGATTGAAACCAGAAGAAATACTCCATACCAATGCAGCCACTCTTTTCCATCGAGCAAAGATTTCCTCTCCCAGAGCAAGACTTGCGGTAGACAGGCTCCTGTATGCACAGCGAGTTTGGCAGCACGGACCTGAGATGTTGCAACACTGCTTGCATAGGGAAGAAGCTTTGTTGACAGATTCATGGCTATTTGGCCTCAAGCACGATCTTGCCTGGCTTAGTGCCTTGGAACAGGATGGGAATCTCCCACTACAAGCCATCCAGAGTGTCAGTCAGCCTGAGAATGCAGATTTGACTGAGCTTTTTGATTTTTGGCAGGCAGGAGGTGATGCATGGAAAGTTGGTGTTAGCAAGGCATGGAGACGTTTTCTTTTTCAGGAGACTATGATGCATGAACTCATCGGCATGCACAAGAAGTTTTTCCGTGTCCTGGAAGAGGCCAATGCTAGCTTTGATCCCTCTCCCTTTGATGCAGCGGATGGCTTGACATGTACATTTGCTTGTGGATGTGGGAGACAGTTCACGTCAGCCCAGGGCCTGGCCACCCATAAACGTCAAGCCCATCAAGAGTTCTCTTTGGAGCATGATCTGTTGGAAGGAGCCACATGTCCTGAATGCCTGCGACACTTTTGGACGAAACAGCGTCTCTATCAACATTTGTCATATGTGTCTAGACGCACAGGGGTCAATCCGTGCTACCAAGCACTGCGCAGAAGAGGGTTCAAGGCACAGCAGGAGATTGGCGGTTTTAGCCTCATGCCTCATGAAGTCAAGGGCCTAGGTAGGGTTGAAGCTCTGCGAGCACAAGGTCCCATGCAGCCTGTTCCAGACCGAGGACAGGAAGACCAGAGGACTCTGCAAGCGAAACTTCAAAGCCTCCAGCAGGAATTGTGTATCTCCTGTATGCCAGAGGACCCTGACTCGGCCAAGGCACGGTTATGTACCTTCCTGACCGTAACCACAGAAGAATGGTACCAAGAATTTTGTGCGGATGGATTTGCCGAAGAAAATGTGACACTGCTGCCAGATCGATGGTTAGCAGTCCTTTTCAAGTTTGGCGAAGGGATGGACGAATGGATCGAGTATGAGATTCTCCAATGGGGACAACATTGTCTGCCAGATGTGATTGCGGGATTTGTTGATGGAGTTGCAGAGAGACTTGTGGACGAAGAATATGCACAGATGATCGAGGATTTCCCTCGTGTACAAACCTTGCGCAAAATTGCCCACTTGAAAGCCAAGGATGCATTTCTGGAGACCGACAAGGATCTGCCATTTCCACACAGACAACCCCAAAGAGGGCATGCCAATCCTAAAGAAAGAGCAACCAGTGCAGCACATGTGCCGGGAGTTTTTGAAGACCAAGAGAAATTTTTCGAGCAAGTCAGGAAAGCTAGATGGCTGGATTTACCAGATGAAGCCCAGATGCCGATGTACCAGCATCCTTGCCAGGGGAAGCTGTTTGTCATTGCCCACCTTTTCAGTGGGCGGAGAAGGGAAGGCGATGTACATGAACGGCTACATTTTTGGGCCCACAAAGCAGGGGTACAGATCCTGGCTTTATCACTGGATACGGCTAACTCGGCGACATATGGTGACTTGCACCACCAAGGTGTCACGTGGCAGCAACTGCTCAAGCTTTACCAGGCAGGTAAGATAGCAGCAACGCTCACAGGGGCACCCTGTGAAACCTGGTCAGCAGCCCGGCATTTCTTTCTTGAAATCGAATCACACATCGACACCAAGCATTTCCCAAGACCGCTGCGTGATAGACAAAGACTTTTTGGACGCAGGCACCTTACCGCTAAGGAGCTGAGGCAACTGAAACAGGGGACTTTGTTCTTCATGCAGATGATTACGACAGTGGCGTGGGCATTGAGGACACGGGGACTTTACATCAGTGAACATCCGGCCATTCCACAGAACCAAGAAGCTGCGAGTATCTGGTGTACCCCGTGGATCCAACTTCTGTGTGCCCATCCGGACATTGCTCTCCATACGGTCAGTCAGTGGCGTTGGGGCTGTACAGTTAGCAAGCCGACTGGGCTCCTTGCCTTGCGACTTCCCCGCTTTAGGGCATCCATGTATAGTAGACAGATGCCGGAAGCAGCCAAGCCACAAGAGGTGGCTATCGGGCTGGGTACAGATGGGAAATTCAAAACGGCGGCCCACAAAGAATACCCGCCGTATTTTTGCGATGCACTGGCAGGAACGTTGATCGACCAAATCAAGACCTGCCAGTTGCAACGAAATTGCACAGTCACGGCTGACATTGAGCCGGAGCTTGCGAATTGGCTGGCAGAAGCTGCAGTACAGTGTAGCGTGCTGCGAGAGGCAGCGACATGGTTGCCAGATTACCAACGCAGGTGACTTTTTCCTAATTCAGGTACTTGACACAGGTACCACTGCAAGGCGGCAAGGGACAACCTTTCAAGCCTCGAAAAAAAAAGTCAACGTATTTTTTATTTTCAAGTTTCCCGTTACCAAGAGATCGACAGTCCCTGCATCAGGTATCACCTGTTGTACACACCTCACTTAGCTGAGGTAGAGAGGGCTTCCAGCTTGACGCACCGCTTCCTGAAGGTTAGCGTTGTAACGCTTCATCCAGGCGGCCTGCTTGCTTGCGGATGTATTCAGAAAATCGATGGTCTTCAAATCCGACTCATTGACTGGTATATACACCCTGTCATCTGGAGCAGCGAACCACCATCGCAAATGGCTGTGAGCGCGAGCTTAAGGCCCTTGCAATCATGCGAAGAATACAAGGGTTCGGCCTCCGTGCTTGATGCACGTACTAACCGAACCAGTCGTCGGATAGCCGACCTCGCTCTGAGCAAGAGCTAAGGCGCTACCCACGATGGTAGGTGCACCGTGCTTCTTGATGATCGCACGAAGTGCTGCCATATGTACATACTCCAAAATAATCCAAGTGGTTGGCAGTTTTAGCCATCCATGATCAATGCAATCAAATCAGGCGGTCATGGATGCCCATCTCTCCAAATGGGGTACTGTATTCATAGAGGTTTCACGGTTTTTCATCCTATCTGTTGAGGTCGGAATTTGTGTATCTTTTGGACCCGTCGTGTCAATCGTTTTTATTTTCTCGCTTTTTAGGCAATCCCCCAAATCATGGGTTAACCATCAAAAAGTCAAGATTGTTTATGTGTTTAACCATCAAAAATCCTGGCTTAACCATCATGGGTTTAACCATTCAATACTGCATCTACCCTGGCAGATAGGGGTTGGAAGACTAGTTTCCATTAAAAAATTGGTGATTTTCAGGGTCCAACTGTTAATTTACCAGAGGGTAAAAGGAACATGTTCCTCCAGTGGCTTGTCACTTGATTCCCAGTTGGGGATACTTGAAACGTCTCCAGAGATCTGGGTTTGAAACGTCTCCACTTTTCCGAAGTTGACCGAAGCCTCGTAGCTTCTGTTAGGGTAATCTAAGTGTATCCCAAAATGAACCAACTGTTCAGAATGATTTACCATGATTTACCTATTCAACATGGTGGATCGTTCCAGTTCGCAAACTGTAACAGTTTACCAGAGGCTAATCTATATACCCTCTGGTAATTTAACATAGCTATTGAAAATCACCATTTTATAGCTGGGAAAATCCACTATTTCTATGGCCATTTTCAATAGCTATTTTGACATAACCAGAGGGTAAACCTCCATTTTCCTATGGTTTTCCTATGGTTTTCCTATGGTTTTCCCATGAATTTCCAGTCATAGCTACGATCCGTTCCTCTCCGCTACTTCTCGCCATCGCACCTGGTGGGCCATCTCCAGCACCTCCACCAGGCTCACGGTTTCTGGCGCCTCCACAGATCTCACGGCTATTTTTGTGAACTCGGCAGATTTTTCACAATCCAATGGTGATTTATATGGTGATTTTCCCAATGATACCAATCAGATACAACTGTATCATACCAAATGGTGATACTAATCCAATTGATACTAGATGGTGATGCTAATGCTGCTAATGGTGATACTAATTTTGTGATATTTTCCCATATAACTATAATCAGATACTAATGGTGATTTAGTATCATAGCAAATTTTCTGATTGGCAAATCTGTATCTGATAATATGCTATGATACTATACTAAATTGAAATCCAATGCACTCCCTTGTCATTTCAACTAATCACTTCAGTATCTGATGAGTTGATTATGGGAGTTCACACATGGGTCATTAAATGTCCCCATTGAACATCACCCAACCATGAATGGTATATGGTCTACTAGATGGCTACTATAAGGTGATGTCCAATATTCCCAAAATGGGACAGTTACCAACCCCTGTCACAATACTGATGGCAAAAAAAATGAAAGGTATCAGTATCTCAAGATACTGATAATCATACCCTCTGGTCAACATTCACAGATTGCGAACTTGAACATGGCCCAGTCGAAATAGGTGATTTTCCCATTCAAAATGGTGATTTTCCAGTTCTCAAACTGTTAGTTTACCAGAGGGTAATGCACACAAATCTGAACAGTTGGTTCATTTTGGAATAGTTACCCTACTATTTAACATCAATTTATGTAAACCGTTTACCAGATGGTAGATCTTCATGGATCAAAGAAGATCATCCATTCAGTTTTTCCTGCCCCCGAGCTTCCCTACGGTGGCATAGTCAGGCCTCAGAGTGGGTCTGAGATCTGGTTGAACGACCAAAATTTAGACCCCTGATATCTGATGTAATATGATTAAAACATAATAATATGATGTCATGGGGATATCATCTGTGTATATATATATATTAGACATACATTACATTACATTACATTGCATTGCATTACATTCCAATACAATACAATACAATACAATACAATACATCCATCCATGCATGCATGCATACACACAAATTTAATCTCAACAACACGATATAGGTTTCTTCACAATAGCGGGATTTAGCCCAGTATCTTTTCAGCTACACCTCTGAAACCAGGGCCATCACAACAGATCTGGTGATTTGTTGGTCCCCTGCGAAGGACTGGTTGACACCTTTCACACCTCTTAGTGGCTTAAATTATTTATGTTCATCTATCCAACATCACCTAAGCCCCAAAACACTTGACATATCTCCACCTTTTTGCGTATGGCTGTCCATCCAGTTCAAAATGGAAGTCCTCTTGGGGTTCACTCTTTTGGGCCTGCTTCTGAATGGACATTGGGACCTCGGGAAAGGCTGCTGCAAATGGTCTCAAAACCTATGGATTTGGCTGTTAATTTTGGACCTCCAAAATCTCATGGTCAGTCACCATTGGTTGAATTCCCCTGAGCTACCCTCTGGTTATTTAACATAGCCATGGAAAATGGCCCATTTATAGATGGTTTACCTATTAAAAATGGTGATTTTCCATGGCTATGTTAAATAACCAGAGAGTAACCATAATTGTTGGCACTTGTGGCGGGACATCTGCATGCTTCGAAACAAGGACAAACTTTTTTGTTACAGCTCTATGTGATCCTCACGTGATGGCAACATGCGCGATGCTCGTCGAAATAAACACTTCTGTCTACCCTTCACTAAACCTGTCCCATCATTATCACTAAACAGGAATTCCCTGGATTTCCCTATGTCCAACTGATTGCACACTCAAATATGTCCATTGTTTCAGGTTTAACGTTCAACACATCCCAATCTATCATGTGCCTGGGAAATGCTAGCTCCAACAGGATCCCCATGCTCTCCATAGGGAATTTTTTGGGATACCCTTAGCTCAGTTTTTGCCTATCCCATTGGGGTTCAGCCAAATCAAAAAAGGAATTGTCTAAACTGGTTCCCGTAAGCATCCCGACCAAACCAATCCCATGAAATGTTTGGTGGGTGGAATCCCCTAACATTCCATGAGTTTCTTCATCCCATCGGTTGTAGCTAAGAAAAACAAGTTTCCATTTCCTGTAATGTGGGTAAAATATGGTAAAACAATAATAAACCATCTCCCAAATCACCATAAATACGTGGTATGTTCACCATTCCCAGTCATGGGTGGTTTATGACATTGTTTTACCCACATTAACCATGATATAACCATGATATAACATTGAAAAATGTGGACTTAACATGACTTACCTTCCAGTAAATTAACATAGACCCTGGCAGATAAGGGTTGGAAGATTAGTTTCCACTAAACATGGGTGATTTTCAGGGTCCAACTGTTAATTTACCAGAGGGTATTTTAACATGACTTTAAAAATCTAAGTTCCCATTTCCATTTTTGCTAAACTCATCCATCTCGGCTCAAAAAAAATACCATCCAAAGGGCTCGTCGCTCAAACCGCAGGGATCCACCCACTGCATTTCACATTCCTGCGACAATGGGTTTGAGTGGGTTTATATGGATTTAAATAAATAAATATATATATATATTGGGAATCCCCCATATATATATATATCCATATATCCATATATATATATATATCCATATATGTAGACTTTCGAGTGGCTATGTTTTAAGGAGGCCACAAGTGTTTGGGCCTACCTTTTGAAAATCGGCTGGGTGGTACATGAAAAAACGCTTTGAAAAGTGTCTCAACTACTTCTTGTGGTGCTAATTCCTGAAACATAAAAAACTTTGGATTGCACTATTTTTAGGCATCATAACTTGGGGACTATGAACATTTACATATTTCTTGTGCAGAGGAGCACTGCAAAAATGGGGGTGTTTACCCCCAAGGGTCACCCGCGGTCCGCTTTCATCTCAACCACGATTTGATTGGTCACATTGTCCAGCTTGATTTCACACATGTGAAGATCAGTTAAGGTTCACATTTTTGCCGAACTTAATCAATTTTTGACCAACCTGAACAACTTTTGAGCAACTTGACCAATTTTTCACCAGCATGACCAAGTTGGTCAATTTCTGACCAACTTGACCAACTCTTGACCTACTTCACCAAGTTGGTCATTTTTGACCAACTTGACCAACCTTTGACCAACTTGACCAAGTTGGTCAATTTACCAACTTGACAAATTAATGAACAATTTGACCAAGTTGGTGAAAAATTGACCAAGTTGGTCATTTTTGATCAACTTGACCAACTTTTGACCAACTTGACCAACTTTTGACCAACTTGGCAAACTTTTGACCAAGTTTGTGATTTTTCACGAACTTGACCAACTTTTGACCAAGTTGGTCATTTTTGACCAACTTGACCAATTTTTTGCCAAGTTCGTCATTTTTTACAAATTTTGTCAATTTCTGGCCAAGTTGGTGATTTTTGACCAACTTGGCCAACTTGACCAACGGTTGGCCAAGTTGGTGATTTTTTAACCAACTTGACCAACTTTTGGCCAAGTTGGTCATTTTTGACCAACTTGACCAACTTTTGACCAAGGTTGTTATTTTTGACCAACTTGGCCAAAAATTGGCCAAGTTGGTGTTTTTTGACCAACTTGTCAATTTTTGACCAAGTTTGTGATTTTTGGCCAAGTTTGTGATTTTTGACCAACTTGGTCAACTTTTGACCAAGTTGGTGATTTTTGACCAACTTGGTCAATTTTTGGCAAAGTTAGTGATTTTTGACCAACGTGGTCAACTTTTGACCAAGTTGGTAATTTTTGACCAACTTGGTCAATTTTTTACAAAGTTGGTGGTTTTTGACCAACTTTGCCAATTTTTGACCAAATTAGCCAAGTTGGTGATTTTTGAACAACTTGGTTAATTTTTGGCTAAGTTGGTGATTTTTGACCAACTTGGTCAATTTTTGACAAAGTTGGTCATTTTTGACCAATTTGACCAGATTGACAAACTTTTGACCAAGTTGGTCATTTTTGACCAACTTGACCAATTTTTGACCAACTTTACCAACTTTACCAACTTTTGACCAACTTTACCAACTTTACCAACTTTTGACCAACTTTACCAACTTTTGACCAACTTGAACAACTTTTGACCAACTTTACCAACTTTACCAACTTTTGACCAACTTTACCAACTTTTGACCAACTTTTGACCAACCTGACCAACTTGACCAACTTGACCAACTTGACCAACTTAAGGGCACAAGAAGTGTTTGCAGCCAAATTAAGTTGGTCAAAAATCACCAACTTGGTCAAAAGTTGACCAAGTTGGTCAAAAATCACAAACTTGGTCAGGTCAAAAATTACAAACTTGGTCAAAAATTGACTAAGTTGGTCAAAAATCACCAACTTGGCCAAAAATTGACAAAGTTAGTCAAAAATCACCAACTTGGCAAAAAATTGACCAAGTTGGTCAAAAATCACCAATTTGGTCAAAAATTTGCCAGGTTGGTAAAAAATGACCAACTTGGTCAAAAGTTGGTCAAAAATGACCAACTTGATCAAGTTGGTCAAAAGTTGGTCAAGTTGGTCAAAAATGACTAATTTGGTCAAAAGTTTGTCAAAAGTTGGTCAAGTTGGTCCAAAATGACGAACTTAGTCGAATTTTGGCAAGTTGGTCAAAAATAACAAACTTGATCAAGTTATTCAAAAGTTGGTCAAGTTGGTCAAAAATGACCAGCTTGGTCAAAAGTTTGTCAAGTTGGCGAAAAATGACCAACTTGGTCAAGTTGGTCAAGTTGGTCAAAAATGACAAATTTGGTCAAAAGTTGGTCAAGTTGGTCAAAAATGACCAACTTGGTCAATTTGGCCAAAAGTTGGTCAAGTTGCTCAAAAATGACCAACTTGGCCAAAAGTTGGTCAAAAGTTGGTCAAGTTGGTCAAAAATGACCAACTTGGTCAATTTGGCCAAAAGTTGGTCAAGTTGCTCAAAAATGACCAACTTGGCCAAAAGTTGGTCAAAAGTTGGTCAAGTTGGTCAAAAATGTCAAACTTGGTCCAAAGTTGGTCAAGTTGGTCAAAAATTACAAATTTGGTCAAATTGGTTAAAGGTTGGTTGGGTTGGTCAAAAATGACTAAGTTGCTCAATTTGTCACCAACTTGACCAAATTTTGACCAACTTGACCAAGTTGGTCAATGTTTGACCAACTTGACCAAGTCATTGGGACGCCTGTGTCCCCAAACTGATTTCACATGGTTTAACTATGCTTAGCTAAGCGCATGCATGTTCTGATTACAAACAGAAAAGGAAATGAACCAGAAATTGGCAACGAAAGGATGAACTGCAGGTGGAAGGTGCTCAAAATGTACCAAAACAACCCTCGTATGGAAATAAAGGCTTCACAAGTGGTTGTGCCCAACACCCCTCTGCCGTCAGTTGACAAAAAGCATTCCAACAGGGCAATACTACTTCT
Source organism: Cladocopium goreaui (assembly GCA_947184155.2). NCBI lineage: Eukaryota > Dinophyceae > Suessiales > Symbiodiniaceae > Cladocopium > Cladocopium goreaui. Next base: position 205,716 of record CAMXCT020000062.1, on the reverse strand, counting down.
TGGTGCACTATTTTTTTAAAACCTTAAAACGAGGCAACTTGAAATTCTACATCCATATATCCATATATATATATATACATATATATATATATATACATATCCAAATATATATATATATATATATTTCTATACTTCTCAGATGGGTTCATGTGAGGTGCCCCCAACTGCTTTGTGGGTTGGCCAAGGCCTGAAAAAAATACTTTACTTCGAGTGATCCCCACCATGACATCTATACGTTTTGTTACTGGCAAATCTTCTGGCATTCTATATCTTCTGGCATTCGATCTGGCATTCTATCTGGCATATCTTCTGGCATTCTACCTGGCATATCTTCTGGCATATGCTCTGGCATATCTTCTGGCATTCTATCTGGCACATCTTCTGGCATATCTTCTGACATCCTATCTGGCATTCTATCTGGCAAATCTTCTGGCATTCTATCTGGCAAACATTCTGGCACTTTATCTGGCATACCTTCTGGCATTCTATCTGGCATACCTTCTGGCATTCTATCTGGCATATCTTCTGGAATTTTATCTGGCATATCTTCTGGCATATCTTCTGGCATTTTACCTGGCATATCTTCTGGCATTCTATCTGGCAAATCTTCTGGCGTTCTATCTGGCAAACATTCTGGCACTTTATCTGGCATACCTTCTGGCATTCTATCTGACATTCTATCTGGCATATCTTCTGGCATATCTTTTGGCATTTTATCTGGCATATCTTCTGGCATTCTCTCTGACATTCTATCTGGCGTTCTATCTGGCATATCTTCTGGCATTCTATCTGGCCGTTGAGGTCCAGCGGTGCCCACTGAGCTCGGAAGGTCCCAGGTTGAGGTCCAGCGGGAAGGTCCCAGGTTGAGGTCCAGCGGTGCCCACTGGGCTCGGAAGGTCCCTGGTTGAGGTCCAGCGGTGCCCACTGGACTCAGAACCTTGCGGTTGAGGTCCAGCCGAGCCCACTCAGATCGGAAGCCGGCAGTTGAGGTCCAGCAGTGCCCACTGAGCACGGAAGTTGGCGAAGAGATTGGCGACGAGTTGGCAAGGCGGAAGTGGACGTGGAAGTTGATGCAGACATGGTCGAGGAGAAGCTGGAGGAGGAGGAGGCGGAGGAGGAGAAGGAGGAGGCGGAAGAACAGCTCTGATAAAATCTAACAACCCTCACCTGGCAGGTGGGGAATAAAACATGTTCCCCTATAGATTCCCCATTTCTGGAAAAGATTTCCCATTGTAAAAAAACAGATCACCTAAGTCCTCCAAACCTGGATTCTGGTGTTCGATTTTTTGGGGCTCGTTTTGGGTTGTGAATGGAAACCTGGCAGTGCATTTTTTCGAAACTCCTTGGGGAAAACCCGCAGATTTCGGTTGAAGAAACCCCCAGATACGGTGATTACATGACGGTGTCGACATCGATCTACCCAAATGCTCCCCCCTGGTGCTGGAATATGAATCCCAACATTTCGCCCAAAAAATCAAGTTTTTTTGGCAAATATACCAGCACCATGGTTCGCATATGGGTTAATGAAACGTGATTTGTTACGGAGGCACCTTTGGGAAAATAGCCTCAGATGGGTCGTTCAATGAAGGCAAAACGTCGCTAAAATCCACTCAGTGCAAAAAACAACTAGCCCATCTTAGATACTCTGGATTCTTGCTTTAGGTATTGCTGTAGCTGATTAGTATCAATATGTGTATATATATAATTATGTGTATATATATAATTATGTGTATATATATATATCTGGTTGGTGGTTTTAACCAGCTTGAGAAAATATTAGTCAATGGGACAAAATATCCCATATATTATGGAAAATAAAATATGTTTGAAACCACCAACCAGATATACATATATGATAATACATATTATGACACGCAAATTTATAGCGGAAGATTAGGTTGTACAATCGACTACCCATCCAATAGGTTTCCAAAAATACATAAAAATACCATCCGGTGTCATCAAACATGGCAACGGGAAATCCCCAATCCCCAAACAAAATGGAGGCTTTTCCATTGCCATGTTTGATTACCAGAGGATATGTTGTTGCTTGCAAATTGCAGAGTTGGAGGCTACACTGATTGAATTTTGTTATTGTTGAAATCTTAGGTTTTTCATGATGGGGCTTCCACAAGTGGAAGCTTCTGCGAGCCAAACTTGAGATCCTCTGCGATTTTGTCCAGATCATACACTGTTCTTCCCTTGTTTCTTAAGCCCAGAACAAAGGTGACTCCATTGACAATAGGATTAGCCCCTGCTGTGAGGGTGAGGGGGGCTGATAGAACCTTATCTATCTATATCTACTGTATCTATATTTATATTTATTGTCATCTATATATATATATTCACCCATATTTATCTTATTTGTTTTGGGGGGTACCCTTATAGATGCGCAAAACAATCAGAGTTTTATAGTTTTTTCTCTGGATTGATATCCCTTTCATTGGCCTTTCAGTCTTAGATTTCCTTAGTTTTTTGCCCTTCTCGATCCACTGAAACTCGCCAGCCAACACGTTGTTGAACTTAGGAACTTTTATCAAAGATTGAGTAATCGATGGTGTCCATCCAACATGGATCTCCCGGTGTTGCTATGAACTCCAGATGAAACTGTCGACTCACTTACGGCAACCATTGCGCGAAGAGGTCGATGCGCTTTGGGAATATCTGCAGGAGTTTCCCGGGTCAAGGATAGAGTTGTACCAACGTTCCCATGGTACCATCATTAGTTTCTTGCTCCATTTTGATATAATTAATTCAATTTGTTTCTCTAGCCATCAAAAAAATGAACATATTCCCTTTCGATTCCAAGCAGTGGATTTTCCATGGGGAAATGAAAAAACATCTCCAGCAAATCCAGGATTACAGCTCAACCGAGTGCTAAATCCCAAGTCAACGGCCATTTGAAGTACCTATGCAAGGGCTATTTCCACCGGAGCTCCCAAAACATGGGTTATGATGCAGCAATTACCTCCATTGAGGGTCCTGAAACTCCCATTGATGTGATATCAATTATCAAACATGGGAATTAAACCATCTGGTTGGTGGTTTCAACCCCTCTGAAAAATATGAAAGTCCAGTTGAGATGATTATTCCCAATATATGGGAAACAAAAGATGTTCCAAACCACCAACCAGATATCTCATTAACCATTATTAACCACTATTAACCACTATTAACCACCATTAACCACCATTAACTTCCATGTTCCAAACCAACCAACCAACCAACCAACCAACCAACCAACCAACCAACCAACCAACCAGTAAGTCTAAGGGAATGGTAACCGCCATGTCTCCTGATCTCCCGTCATCTCCAAGGAAATGAAGAAACCCTTGATCAGCACGGTGCTCCGTGACACGCCAGCGGCACCTTGTTTTTTTTGCACGGAACAAACGAGGTCCCAGGTGCAAGTCAATTTGTTGTGTAAAGTTGGGTTTAGTAGGGTTTAATGGGTGTTTTTGGTGATTATAAGTGGGGTTTATGCGAACGAGAACTAGGGACATCATGGGATATCAAACAACATGATTTGGTTGCGAACATATTGTGAAAATGAGGTGTGCATAGGTATATCCGAAAAATTCCCCACATAGCATTTGAATGGGGAAATCTATGACAAACCACTTGATCTTGGGATACCCTATCTTCAGACAAACTCATGTCATGGTGATATGATGGGGATATGGGGGGTGCCTGACGATTCGGAACCAGAAATCCTATGGTTGGTCATCATGTTATTTGACACACCACATAATCGGGATATAGCAAGACATGAGTGATTGAATGGTGGTGTAACCATCAGCAAAAATGAACATTGGGGTATAGAATCAACCCTTAATATGCGGATGCATTAATTAGTCCATGTTATCTGTGTATATATATATATATTTATGTGATAATGATGGTATTGATGAGGATAATATCAGCAACCATATGGTTATGATATACTATTGACATTCAGGTGTGTCAGAAAATGGTTCGTATATTCCCATAATGACAAATATAATGGGCATAAGTGGAATTCAGGGGTATCCTATGTTCAGACACAATCAGGCTAGAAAAAACAGTTTGTGCTGGTTGGTCCTCAACAAAACTGTTATACATGATTGCTAAACCCTTGTTTGAAAGTCAATAATTCATAAACACAGGGATGTTTGAACTGATTTTGTTGGGTGGGTTATATCCCAACAACAACCCTTCATATATCACTGTATTCAAAAATATAGCCATGGCAAACCAATCAACCATAAACTGGCCCCACGAGATGCCCATGACAATTTCTGATAACTGCCCACAGAATCATAGTAATTAATCCCATTACATGCCCATTGTCTTTCGTGAAACCGCCATGTTTTATTGGCTAAACCTCCCGTTTGCTGCTGTGCCCCGGACGTGCAGCTTCCCGCAGAGTGTCTCGAGCCTGTAGAAGCGAGGCTTTGTAGTTGAAATGTTCAAGTCTAAAATTTGTTTTTAATACAGAATAGATTATTAAATAACACAAAATTACATACTTGCATTACACTACATTACATTACATTACGTTACATTACATTACATTACATTATGCTACACTACATTACATTACATTACATACATAAATCAGTAAGTGCATACACTACATAGATACATTTTGTGTAAACACACATATATGCACAAACAATTTTAGTTTTTTAAACATGTAATAGATATCAGTAGTACCGCGCAAAGAGGTGGCGGAAGTTTCAAAGATGGGAAGCCTATAGGAGAGCTTGGTTGCTGTGACGCATGGATGGCAGAGCGAGCCCTCTGATGGATCGAAAGGTGGTTGAGGCTCTGATTTTCCCTCTCTGCGTCTGCCTGTCTATCCATTTATCTCTCTATCCATCCATCTGTCTGCCTGCCTATCTTTCTATCTGTCTATCCATCTTTGGGCAACCGAAGAAGCTGGGTTGGGGGGGAAGCGGGGTCTAGGGATGATTTCCGCCGGATTGGGCGGAGATGGGCAGCAGCTTGCGAACCACCTGGCCACAAGGGTTGCTGCTCTTCAACTGCAAACAAAATCCAACACATGAATGTTGAGACGAAGGTCTTTCCGGACATGAAATAATTCCGTGTGTTTTGCATGAAGAATTCTGAAGCCTTCAGCTTTTCGTATTTTGCAAATTGCAATGAGTTCAAGACACTGGTTTTCAAATTTTTCTTTCATTTGTTTCTTGAATCTTCGACGTAACACTACAACCCAGCGCAAAGATATGTGATCAGAGAGAGGATGAGGAAACACGGATACCGCAGCCCTTTTTTCTCAAGTTTTTGAGCGGCACTTGTTATAGTGTCAAACGGTTGCTTGTGGCCTGTTTGTCACTTGGAGGAGCGGTCGGTCAAGTTCTGCCAATGTTTTCAACACTGCAGCCGGGGTGTCCCCCGTTCCTTGTTGAACACTCCAGGCCCAAACCTGTCTGATTGCTGCAGCTGCTTTTTCTGCTCCTGCAGCGGTCCAAGAAATTGACTTGGTGTGTCCTCGAAAAGATAATCTCCATCTGCCATTCAAATCGTCAGCGTACGCGCGAGTGCCAATTGGCAATGACTTTTGCCAATGACACAACTAGCTGGATTGTAACCCGTAAACATGCCCATAACCAGATACCATTATCATCATAAACGCTAAGTATCGTAATCGCATTACATTTTTATGGTTTTCATGACGTCACCATTGTTGTTGTTACAAGCCCATGTTTGATGGTCAACTCTCATGAAATCCTTCTGTTTGATACTTAAATTTGCTAAAACCCTTCTGTTTGAATTGATCAAACAATTGTTTGTTCTTCAAAAACCCGATGTTTGTTGCTTAAATCCATCAATTCTCAATTCCATCAATCCATCAATTGATACTTAAAAACAGCCAAACAACTTCGCCAAAGCCTCCACTTTTGGGCTTCAAGTCCCCTGGCTTCGCCCCAGACTCGCCACCAAAAACGTCGGACTGCCTCAACGACCCGGTCACGTGAAGTTAACGATTGCGGCTGTAAGGCGATGCAACTCCTTGGCAAAATGCGCAAAATGCGGAGATCGGTGGTGGCAAAATATGATCTAATAATATGATGAAATTAATGATGATATATTGGATATGTAATGTATATAATTATCAATAGATATATGATATTTTTTGGATCATTACATCCAATGATGGATATTTAATATAGATATAAATGTAATATGTATATAATAATGATATGTAATAAAATGGTAATATGTACCCTCCAGTAATAATTATGGATGTGTAATATGTACCATCCAGTAAATTCACATAGACCCTGGCAAACGGGGGTTGAAAGACTAGTGTCCACTAAAATGTGATGTTTTCAGGGGTTGAAAGACCAGAGGGTAATATTATATGTATTATATAATAATGATATGTAATAAAATGGTAATAATAATGATATCGAATAATATGATAGTAATTTTGTATATGATGGTTCTGGAGCACATTGTTTACATATGATATATATATATATAATGATGTAATATGTATAATATGTAGATAATAGAAAATATGTAATACATAATGCATATCATTGGATGTAATGTTTCTATAATGATGACAAATAATATTATAATATATCTAAAATGGTAAATAATAATATGTGTTATAATATCCGTTGATGGTCATATAATCTGAATCTACATATACTTAATGCTTATGACTATTATATATATATAATGTTATATATCTATATATTCTGATTTCATATCCATCGTATATCACCATATTTCTCCCATCCTATCCCGGTTATAACCCGGAATAATCCCATATATTTGTCATATAGTCTGCCTTTTGTTGATGAAGCACAGTTTTTGATCAATTAAATCCCAATTCTTGTTGAAGAACCCATCCCGTTGTGATGGTTGAGTAGCAATGCTTGTTCATCAAATCCACATGTCTCTTCATGAAATCAACATGTTTCAAGGTTAAATCTCCATGTTTGTTGGAGTTAAATCCCATTAAATCACCATTGAACCCTGACGCTGTGTTTGTTGGAGTTAAATCCCATTAAATCAATCCCATTAAATCCCATTAAATCGTCCATTGTATCCCATTAAATCCCATTAAATCGTCCATTAAATCCCATTAAATCTTCCATTAAATCCCATTAAATCGTCCAATAAATCCCATTAAATCTTCCATTAAATCCCATTAAATCTTCCATTAAATCGTCCATTAAATCTTCCATTAAATCCCATTAAATTTTCCATTAAATCCCATTAAATCGTCCATTAAATCCCATTAAATCGTCCAATAAATCCCATTAAATCGTCCAATAAATCCCATTAAATCGTCCATTAAATCCCATTAAATCTTCCATTAAACACATTAAATCATCCATTAAATCCCATTAAATCGTTTATTAAATCCCATTAAATCGTCCATTAAATCCCATTAAATCGTCCATTAAATCCCATTATATCGTCCATTAAATCCCATTATATCGTCCATTAAATCCCATTAAATATTCCATTAAATCCCATTAAATCATCAATGCTTGTTGGAGTTAAATCCCATTAATTCTTCCATTAAATCCCATTAAATCGTCCATTAAATCCCATGAAAAATCATCATTTTTTCAGGTTTTTTATCCCACATGAAATCCACCATGGCTGGTTTTTTATCACCCTGTTCACCGTGGCTCACCGAACCGACCAACCGTCGACCATCCGTGGCTCAAGGAGTCCACCAAAGGTTGCGCAATGGCCATGGCACGGTTCACATCCTGGACGTGTCGACATCGTTTCATCGTACGCGGGGCTTGGGGAACGATCGAAAAATGGCGGGGAAGCCATGGCACAATAATGATGATTAATGGTTAACGGTCAATAATGGATGATGATGATGATTATTATTATTATTGGATATTTGGTTAATAATGATCCCATGATGCGTAATGGATAATGATGATTAATGGTTGATGACGATTCATGATTATTTGGTTAATTAAATCATGGTTAATAATGATGATTAATGGATTAATGGTGATTTCCATGAATGGAACATATATCTGGTGAATCAATGTAAATCATGGTTAGTGTTGATTAATGGTGATGATACAATGGTGAATTGTATGGTTTTATAGGGTTTATATGTGGTTGTATAAGGCTTTAGGTGGTTTCATGAGATAAAACATGGGACACATTCATGGGATAGTCATAGATATGCCGAAGAACGGTGGAAACCGCATGGCAAGCTGGAAAATCCATGGCAACGAAGGTTTTTTTGGTGAACATATTCAGATGGGCTGGTTGCATAACTGGTTATAACTGGTTGCTGGTGGTTTCTACCCCCCTGAAAAATGATGGACTTCGGATTGGGTCATCATCCCCAACTGGGGAAAATAAGAAAAATTCATGTTCCAGTCAGCACCATTAACCATTATTATGAACCATTATTAACCACCATTATTATGAACCATTATTAACCACCATTAATCATATACCATTATTAACCACTATTATTCATGTTAACCATTATAGTATTTCATGTTAACCATTAAAATAATATTTCATATACCATTATTAACCACTATGAATCACCATGATCCACCACCATCCCGTTGGGGCAATCCATAGCCTTTTTTGCAATCTGTCATGATATCGCAGCGGCCATGATCATCTTCTATTCATGGGAAAATTGCCAATTATACGAATTAACCATTATTATACCATGATTAAACCATTATTAACCATTATTAACCATTATCAAACAATTATTAACAATGATTAAACCACTATTAACCATGGGAAAATTGCTAATTATTAACAACTATTATACCATGATTACTGTAGCCATTATTAACTATTATACCATTATTAACCATTATTTCCCATGAATATTTTAGGGATCACCAATGAGGCGCTGTTTGGATCAGGATAGGGTCATCGCATCAAATGAATCATCGCTGTCAAGTTACCCGGCCTGGTAAACGTTAACAAAAAACGGTAGAAAATAACTATTTTTCAGTGGGAAAATCACCATTTTTCAATGGGAAAATCACCATTTTTCAATGGGAAAATCACCATTTTTCAATGGGAAAATCACCATTTTTCAATGGGAAAATCACCATTTTTCAATGGGAAAGTCACCATTTTTTAATGGGAAAATCACTATTTTTAATGGGACAATCACTATTTTTAATGGGAAAATCCACTATTTCGACTGGGCCATTTTCAAGTTCGCAAACTGTGAATGTTTACCAGAGGGTACATGGGATAAATAGGGATACCATCTGGATATGACATTCACAGTTTGCCATGGAAAGATCCACCATGCTATTAAGAACGGTGAACCATCGAACTTTCTATGGGCCATGGCTTCCATGGCTAGCCGTGTGAATGTCATAACCAGAGGGTAAATTCTTTGTTCATCCCATTGAGGGAATCCATGGATGACCAACCCCTCTGAAAAATATGAGTTCGTCAATGGGAAGGATGACATCCCATATATGAAATGGAAAATAATCCATTCATGTTCCAAACCACCAGCCAGCCATTGAGTTTTGGATTCGTCAATTGTCATGAATGGGATTGATTCGGTACAAAAATGGGTGCCAGGGGATGGTAAATGAGATGTTTTTTTTGCATATCACCCAACCAAAAAAGGTGTTATCAATGACAACCCCTGATTGTGGTCAATGATGGGGATATTCCATGGAGCTTCTCTTTGTTTCTAAATCCCATTCCAATAATTAACAGAGTTAAAATTCATATCATCTGAAGTGGTGTTCCAATGGTGGGGATTATTTTGTAAGTAACTATTCCTGGGCCTTGTAACTAGTAACTGCATAGAATACAGATGCAGATTTTCCGAAGTTAAAAAACAAACAACGCAGACGTCACCAGCAAAAATGGTGGTGCAATGGGATATTATAATGGGGATTATAATGAGGATTATTTTGGGGACATCCTATGATATAATGGGGATATGATGTAGCCAACTTAGTAACTTGGGATAATTTACTATCATCCCCCACGAATTGGGTTATACTCCACCCAACATGAAAACCCGGCGAAAGAGCCGGTTTTTTGCCCGACCGCCTCCAGCCCCGACGAGGAATCGCAGCTGGATGTGTCGTCCCAGGCCCATTGATCTTCCTCTTTGGCCTCAGCGATTCAAATGGGGACTTCACCCCCAATAAAAACGGGGGATTCACCATCAAACTGTTTGGGATTTCACCATAAAAAGATGACATCCCATCATACTATATATATATATATATAGATATATATATATATATAATATAGATATATATATATATATTATATAGATATATATATATATATTATATAGATAATTTAGGGATATTTAGGGTCTATCAAAACAGTTTCTAACCTTGGTGAATTTGAGCGAGCATGCATGTTCGCCCAATGATCTGCAACCATGTAGTCACTCCACTGTTGTTTCCCCAAATGAGCTCAGATCCTCATTACTCTCCGATATCCATGAAATACAAGATGATGCCTGGGAGTATCTTTAAGACATTGAAAGTGTCAACTCCCTGAAAGTGCCAACGATCAGGGAAGGCCGGCCCGAACACAGAACGAGGAACGGAACGGGAACGGAAAGGGAACGGAACGGGAACGGAACGGGAACGGAACGCGCACACGCGAAATGCCTGTTCAACATCTAAGGGATTCGCGGCTTCCATCTGCATTTCTAGCTGCTGGCAAAAAGCAGATGGCACTTCATAACAGTTATCTCCTGCATTTGGTCATTCCATCTGCATTTAGAGCCGCTCGCAAAATGCAAGTGGTTTCTTGTGCGTTCAGTCCTTTCAGACAGGAAAACCAATTGGCTTCCTTCAGTAACATATTTGCATTCTGCTACTGTCACAAAATGCAGCTGGGAACTTTGGATTGTGGGACACGGTCATTTGCATTTCTAGTTGCTGGCAAAAAGCAGATGGCACTTCATAACAGTTATCTCCTGCATTTGGTCATTCCATCTGCATTTAGAGCCGCTCGCAAAATGCAAGTGGTTTCTTGTGCGTTTAGTCCTTTCAGACAGGAAACCCAATTGGCTTCCTTCAGTAACATATTTGCATTCTGCTACTGTCACAAAATGCAGCTGGGAAATGCGGATTGTGGGACACAGTCATTTGCATTTCTAGCTGCTGGCAAAAAGGAGCTGGCAATTCATAACAGTTATCTCCTGCATTTGGTCATTCCATCTGCATTTAGAGCCGCTCGCAAAATGCAAGTGGTTTCTTTTGCGTTCAGTCCTTTCAGACAGGAAAACCAATTGGCTTCCTTCAGTAACATATTTGCATTCTGCTACTGTCACAAAATGCAGCTGGGAAATGCGGATTGTGGGACACGGTCATTTGCATTTCTAGTTGCTGGCAAAAAGCAGATGGCACTTCATAACGGTTATCTCCTGCATTTGGTCATTCCATCTGCATTTAGAGCCGCTCGCAAAATGCAAGTGGTTTCTTGTGCGTTTAGTCCTTTCAGACAGGAAACCCAATTAGCTTCCTTCAGTAACATATTTGCATTCTGCTACTGTCACAAAATGCAGCTGGGAAATGCGGATTGTGGGACACAGTCATTTGCATTTCTAGCTGCTGGCAAAAAGCAGATGGCACTTCATAACAGTTATCTCCTGCATTTGGTCATTCCATCTGCATTTAGAGCCGCTCGCAAAATGCAAGTGGTTTCTTTTGCGTTTAGTCCTTTCAGACAGGAAACCCAATTGGTTTCCTTCAGTAACATATTTGCATTCTGCTACTGTCACAAAATGCAGCTGGGAAATGCGGATTGTGGGACACGGTCATTTGCATTTCTAGCGATTATTTGCGATTGTGTGTGGTTTTCACCCATACAGGATTCCCGGTCCTCCAAGGAAACAGGTCTTTAGGCAGCGCTGTGCCAATAGCAGCATCACACCAACATGAGCAGGCAGGGATGGTCGGTTGAACAGAAATCCTATGGCAATGGTATTGCTGCTCCCCAGGCTCGCGTGCAAAAACAGCACTGCCACTAGCTTGTAAACGACAAGAATTTACATATCACACGTTAACGTGTATAATGAACTGTCCTGCAACTGCGGCGATCTGTAGTATGATAAAAATCTGTCACATCCTCTATGTCGGTGAACTTTGCTTACAAGGCCCTGAGCACGGCTAGATTTCCCGCTGGCTTCCCCACCAGCGAGATCTGAGCCGGAAGGCAACACAAATTCTCATAGGAACGGAGACGCAGACACAGAAACACCTTGTGTTGTAAGCACATCCCTGGTCATGTGCATGGTGCCAAACCAGTCATGAAGAATCCGTGGTTGAAAGTGAAAAACGTATTCGGAAAGAGGCCGAAAAAAAAATCTATCTAGCATGGTTGCGTGAAGCCAAAACAAATCAATTTGCATATATCATATATCCAAAACCCTTTCCTAGTCATTGCTAGCCAATGTCAAACCCTATTTGCATTTGTACAATCTGCCAAAATGCATCTAAGATCTGTTTTGCCACTAGCACACTTATCTGAATTTAGTGCAGTGCAGGAAACGCAAATAGAATTTGCATTTTTCTTTTTCACACAAGTCAGCCGGTGTCAAACCCCATCTGCATTTCCAGAAGCTGCCAAAATGTAACTAAAAACTGCTTTGCCCCTTTCCTAGTCGATGCTGGCCAATGTCAAGCCCTATCTGCATTTGTACAATCTGCCAAAATGCATCTAAGATCTGTTTTGCCACTAGCATATTTATCTGAATGTAGTACAGCGCGGGAAACGCAAATAGAATTTGCATTTTTCTTTTTCACACAAGTTAGCCGATATGAAACCCCATCTGCATTTCCAAAAGCTGCCAAAATGCAACTGAAAACTGCTTTGCCCCTTTCCTAGTCATTGCTAGCCAATGTCAAACTCTATTTGCATTTGTACAATCTGCCAAAATGTATCTAAGATCTGTTCTGCCCCTAGCACATTTATCTGCATTTAGTGCAGCGCAGGAAACGCAAATAGAATTTGCATGTTTTTTTGACAAAAGTTAGCCGATATGAAACCCCATCTGCATTTCCAGAAGCTGCCAAAACGCAACTGGAAACTGCTTTGCCCCTTTCCTAGTCATTGCTGGCCAATGTCAAACCCTACCTGCATTGGTACAATCTGCCAAAATACATTTAAGATCTGTTCTGCCACTAGCACTTTTATCTGCATTTAGTGCAGCGCAGAAAACGTAAATAAAAGATGCATTTTACTTTTTGACAAAAGTTAGCCGATGTCAAACCCCATCTGCATTTCCAGAAGCTGCCAAAATGCAACTAAAAACTGCTTCGCCCCTTTCCTAGTCATTGCTGGCCAATGTCAAACCCTATCTGCATTTGTACAATCTGCCAAAATGCATCTAAGATCTGTTTTGCCACTAGCACATTTATCTGCATTTAGTGCAGCGCAGGAAACGTAAATAAAAGATGCATTTTACTTTTTCACACAAGTTAGCCGATGTCAAACCCCATCTGCATTTCCAGAAGCTGCCAAAATGCAACTAAAAACTGCTTCGCCCCTTTCCTTGTCATTGCTAGCCAATGTCAAGCCCTATTTGCATTTGTACAATCTGCCAAAATGTATCTAATATCTGTTATGCCACTAGCACATGTATCTGCATTTAGTGCAGCGCAGGAAACGCAAATTGACTTTGCATTTCTCTTTTTCACACAAGTTAGCCGATGTCAAACCCCATCTGCATTTCCAGAAGCTGCCAAAATGTAACTAAAAACTGCTTTGCCCCTTTCCTAGTCATTGCTGGCCACTGTCAAGCCCTATTTGCATTTGTACAATCTGCCAAAATGCATCTAAGATCTGTTTTGCCACTAGCACATTTATCTGAATTTAGTGCAGCGCAGGAAACGCAAATAGAATTTGCATTTTACTTTTTCACACAAGTTAGCCGATGTCAAACCCCATCTGCATTTCCAGAAGCTGCCAAAATACAACTGAAAACTGCTTTGCCCCTTTCCTAGTCATTGCTAGCCAATGTCAAACCCTATTTGCATTTGTACAATCTGCCAAAATGTATCTAAGATCTGTTATGCCACTAGCACATTTATCTGCATTTAGTGCAGCGCAGGAAACGCAAATAGAATTTGCATTTTTCTTTTTTACAAAAGTTAGCCGATATGAAACCCCATCTGCATTTCCAAAAGCTGCCAAAATGCAACTGAAAACTGCTTTGCCCCTTTCCTAGTCATTGCTAGCCAATGTCAAACCCTATTTGCATTTGTACAATCTGCCAAAATGCATCTAAGATCTGTTTTGCCACTAGCACATTTATCTAAATTTAGTGCAGCGCAGGAAATGTAAATAAAAGATGCATTTTACTTTTTCACACAAGTTAGCCGATGTCAAACCCCATCTGCATTTCCAAAAGCTGCCAAAATGCAACTGAAAACTGCTTTGCCCCCTTCCTAGTCATTGCTAGCCAATGTCAAACCCTACTTGCATTTGTGCAATCTGCCAAAATGTATCTAAGATCTGTTATGCCACTAGCACATGTATCTGCATTTAATGCAGCGCGGGAAACGCAAATAGAATTTGCATTTTACTTGTTGACAAAAGTTGGCCGATAGTAAACCCCACCTGCATGTCTCGGATCTCCCAAAATGCAAGTGAAATCTGCTTGGCCACTTCCCTGCCCATAATGTAGTAGCGGATCTTGAAATCTATCTCATACATTGGCCAACGACACCCCCGATTTGCATTTCCAGACTGTCCCTAAACGCAGGTGACATCTTTACAGGCCGGCTTCCACACCACATGGAACGCGGCAGAACGGAACGGAACGGAACGGACCGAGATCCGCGCGCCCGGAACGGAACGGAACGGAACGGAACGGCCAACCCTGAATCGACGATGGGGTAACTCATAGCAGTATCTTTCCAGGTTTTGAAACACCGTTGGCACATGGAAAATCGAACACTGTTTCATTGGAATGTTCATATGGAAACAGGGCATTTTGGAAACACCCCTACAAATGAATACATTTGAACATATTGGAAAACATCCTGTTCTACAAATGCCAACGTTTCATTGCAGGGTGCTTTTTTCCAAAAAGCACGACCATAGATATCATGGTACAAAGTACAACCCCCGAATTCCATAGAATTCCCAGACTGGCAAACATGGCCATGTCCAAACAGGACACCGTCTTCCAAAACCATCGCTATTTGGCTGAAAATGTGAGTGTCTCTGAAAATGGAGAGCCTTCGGATTTGGGTCTACCGTTTTACTTTCGTTCAAATAAACCCATGCAAACCTAACTAAAAGGGTAAAAACGTGGATTGTAAGACACGATTGGGATTTTTTATTTTTTTCTGCGGGTTTCATGTTGAATGTTCTGTTTCATTTCTTTGGTCACCCAACAAATTCACGATCTTGGGGTCGGATAATCCCCGCTGTTGCCGTGCCAGGCACCTTGCGTGCAATATCTCTTGGGATTTCAATGGGACCCTTCCTCAGATAGGCACAAAATGGGACCAAAACGGACTGGACACGTCTATACCTCGTCACCATTGTTTCCTGTATATGTTTTTACTCTAAAGCCAATGATGAAGTATTGGGAAGGTTCATCCGACATGTCCTGGTTGGTCAGTTGATTAAAACAGAATCATCCGGTTGATTCCTGTCAATCTCAGTGGTTAAGAACAGGAATCATCCTCGTGATCAAGTCAGAATCCGGCAAACTTTTTCAGGAATCATCCTACTTTTTTACGATTGATTGTTGCTGATCCAAAAAAAAAGGTTGCAGAAAACGCGGTGAAACCATTGTCCACGTGTAGGTGGGTTCCTGTCAATCTGTTCCACCAGGTCAGGATGGGAAAATCCTAACAGAGAAACTTACTTTGACCGGGACCAACCGCAACCCAAAAAGAAACATACTGTAAAGACTTGGGTGCTCTTGACCAAACAAATACATCAAATATACATCAAATACATGCAATCTGATTTGGTGGCCGAAATACAAGGAAAAACATTGCGTGACATGCCCAGTCCATTGTCCTCAACAGCTGGCGGGCACGTAGCTAGAGATACAACACTCTGCTTCTCTGGACAACTCCTTTATTTCCAAATGAGGTTTGGCTTCTGACACCTACCGACGTTTGATAATTTGGAAGGTAAAAGTACATGGTGATCTATGTGTACGGCAACAAAAACAACTCTTATCAATTCTTATCAGCTCTTCCAGCCGTTCCAGCCGTTACATCCAATGCGCAAACCAAGCCAAACCGTTCAAAGCTACTGGTCAAATTGGATCTTTGCTTAAATCTCAAAACAAAAATGTTCCCGGATCCTCCTGGTTCTTCATGGTGGATTAGCCCATGGAACATTCAACAATTGATGGGAACAACACTGGAAACATCTGGAAAGTAATCTTATAGTAACTCCCAAAACATAGAAAAAGTCAATTGGGGGGTATGGTTTCCACAATGTTTCAAATGACAGGTTTTCCTTAACTGTACCCAGCTTCTGCTTGTGCATCACATTCAGAAAGCGCGTGCTGGTGAAGAAATGCGGCCACACCTAGCGGGCGGTACATGGCAGATTCCGTGGGAATGCCATGAGGGGTACAATGGGGATAGAGTGGGATAGAGCCAACGAACCAACACTATGACGGGTTGGTGGTTGACCTACCCCTCTGAAAAATATTCGTCAATGGGAAGAATTATCCCATATATGAAATGGAAAATAAAAAATGTTTGAAACCACCAACCAGATGATAATATTTGGTCGAATGGCAATATGAATAGAGCCAACAATTCAACTAAGTCGCTGAATGGTAATATACCCTCTGGTAATTTGACATAGCTATTGAAAATGGCCATATAAACAGTTGATTTACCCAGCTACAAAATGGTGGATCTTTCCATCGTTTTTTGTGTGTTTACGATGGTAATATAGCCCCCAAAAAGGATCAAACACGTGGGGTTGAGCCAACTATTTCATGGGAATATGTTGCTGATCTGAGTTCCGAGTTCGGTGATGTTCTGGACCCAGGATCAGTACTTAGGTGGGCCATTTCGGTCATTTGTATGATGACTACCCCACGTCTGAAGAAGGGGTGTACCGGTATGCCCCAAACAAATGCATTTCACATCCATCTTCTTAAATGGGTATTGTCATCCATCTTCTTAAATGGGCATGTTACCCAATGGGGTGTTGGTATCCTCTGAAAAATATGAGTTCGTCAATGGGAAGGATTGTCCCATATATGAAATGGAAAATAAACTTCATGTTTGAAACCACCAACCAGATATTGTCATTAACCATTATTAACCACTATTAACCACTATTAACATCTATTAACCACCATTAACTTCCATGTTCCAAACATTTTGAGGTACCAAACCCAATTGCTATGAGCCAAGACTGAACAAAATCCCTTGATTCTCACCAGAAGCAACTGGAAAAGGTCATGGGATTTTCATCCCAAGAAACGATTATGAATTCTTAATCAACGGATGAATGAACGGGATATTCCGACATAATTATTATGAATTATACTCTTGTTATGCATCATACTAAGTTCTTAATTTAATGAATGGTTCCGTTTATATATTCCCATTGTATCCTCATCAAATATCGAGTTTATGGTATGTCAAACTAGTTGATGGGGGCACCACCTTGCTTAGATTTGCTTAAGGAACTCCCCCCTCCGAATAATACCTGGTTGGTGCATTTAACCATCTTGAAAAATATGAGTTCGTCAATGGGAAGGATTGTCCCATATATGAAATGGAAAATAAAATTCATGTTTGAAACCACCAACCAGATATTGTCATTAACCATTATTAACCACTATTAACCACCATTCACTTCCATGTTCCAAACACTATTCCCCAAAAAATCCATTCCCCAGGCGTCGTTTTGTTTTTTTTCAGCTGGGAATTTATTTCCAGCCACCGCCGTCATCGATCGACTCAAGAATCCCGAGTAATTTTGTGATGTCCCATGGGATATCCCCATATCCCTGATATATTCCACTATATATATATATGTATCCCACATATATATCAACATGGTATGTAGTTTCCTAAAATGGGGGTAGCCCATTTTAATCATCCATTTTAAATCATTATTAAATCATATTAATGGGATTCTCCATTATAAACTATCAAACTGTTGGAGTACCTCCATTTATGGAAACCGCCATATGTTATCAAACAGAACTGCCAAGACACCCCTCCGAAGGTGCAGGCTTTGATGCCCAGGTAAGAGATCCACACCGCCTGGCAGTTTGTCGACCCTGCCCCCTTGGGCACATTGAAAAGAAATGGAAAATGTCTAGGCGGAATGTCCACTCTCCATGGTTATAAATGTCATGGCTGGGTGGAACATGATATCAGTGTTATCAAGGTTTGCTGTTGTTTTTTTTGACTGAGATCTTGAGAGGATAACATACACAATCATACACTGTACTGATCCGGAAGAGTTTCTGCAAGTTCACCGAAATGCACGTTGCGTTTCATCTTCGGTGACCCAGGGACCCATATTGATCCATATCATCTTTCATGATCATCCTGGCCAAAGGTTTGAGAAGCGGGTGATGACTCCACACCTAGAATCCTTTAGATTAGATAAACATGGGGTTTGTCTGAACACGGAGCACCCAAACACATCTAACATAGCCATTTGGACATTTGGAGCCTATACTCAATTTTCGAACAACCATAAAAATTACTTTACTTCGTGTAATCCCTACCATGACATTTATACATGTTCTTGCTGGCAAATCTTCTGGCATTCTATCTGACATATCTTCTGACATTCTATTTGGCATTCTATCTGGCATATCTTCTGGCATATGATCTGGCATATCTTCTGGCATTCTATCTGGCAAATCTTCTGGCATTCTATCTGGCATATCTTCTGGCATATATTCGGACATATCTTCTGGCATTCTATCTGACATATCTTCTGGCATATATTCTGACATATCTTCTGGCATATTTTCTGGCATATCTTCTGGCATATCTATCTGGCATATCTTCTGGCATATTTTCTGGCATTCTATCTGGCAAATCTTCTGGCATTCAATCTGGCATTCTATCTGGCATATCTTCTGGCATATATTCTGACATATCTTCTGGCATTCTATCTGACATATCTTCTGGCATATATTCTGACATATCTTCTGGCATATCTTCTGGCATATCTTCTGGCATATCTATCTGGCATATCTTCTGGCATATTTTCTGGCATTCTATCTGGCAAATCTTCTGGCATTCTATCTGGCATATCTTCTGGCATATCTGGCATTCTATCTGGCATATCTTCTGGCATATATATCTGACATATCTTCTGGCATTCTATCTGGCATTCTTCTGGCATTCTATCTGGCATATCTTCTGGCATATCTAGGCATGACATATCTTCTGGCATCTATCTCTGGCATTCTATCTGGCAATAATCTTCTGGCATTCTATCTGACATATCTTCTGGCATAATTCTATCTGCATATCTTCTTTTCTTCTGGCATATATCTTCTGGCATATATCTTCTGGCATATCTTCTGGCATATCTTCTGGCATATCTTCTGGCATTCTCTGGCATTCTATCTGGCATATCTTCTGGCATATTTTTCTGATCTGGCATTCTATCTGGCAAATCTTCTGGCATATCTTCTATCTGGCATATCATCTGACATATCTTCTGGCATATCTATCTGGCATATTTCTGCATATTTTCTGGCATTCTATCTGGCAATCTTCTGGCATTCTTCTGGCATGAGGTCCGGCAGGGAACACTGGGCGTGGATGGTCGTGGTTGAGGTCCGGCAGGGAACACTGGGCGTGGATGGTCGTGGTTGAGGTCCGGCAGGGAACACTGGGCGTGGGTGGTCGTGGTTGAGGTCCGGCAGAGAACACTGTGGATCGCGGGTCGCAGTTGAGCAAGGACGACGAGGACGACGAGGACGACGAGGACGACAAGGATGACAAGGAGGACGAGGAGGACAAGGAGGACGAGGAGGAGAGGAGGAGGAGGACGAGGCAGGAGGCAGGAGGAGGCAACTGACATAAAATCTAACAACCCTCACCTGGCAGGTGGGGAAAAAGGAAAAACATCCTCCAGATGGCAGGTGTTGGTCATTTCTGCTAGTGAGCCATCTCATTAACATCTCATGATGACATGCGCTGCCCAAGTTTTACCCATGCTGGTGGCTGATGACACTTCCTACCAGGCCAATTCCCAGGTTGACAATTTGGGTGATGAAAGTTACACAGTGACGACTGATCAAGTTGATGATAAGTTGTAAGTGGTGTTTTGAGCCCCGTGCTAACCAGGCGAAGAATGCAACCTTGCTGTGTGTTTTTTGCCAGACACCACTTGATGCCCAGCCCCCACCTGTGTGCAAATTAGAAAGGGGCAGCCAAACTTCTGCCTTGAAGCGAAGAAATCTGGGTTCAGAGGGATCCTACAATATTATCGTTAATGGTTTCAACACATCCAAAAAAATATGCGTGGATTCAACGCAGAGTTATTAGGCAAGCAACATGGGTCAAACAAACAGATTATAGAACAAGGGGTGCTTTACCCCTCCATTCAACCTGGGAATGTCAGAGGGTGGTGCGCTGCTCATTGGGGAAAACGGTGACAACCTTTCATGGGATTGAAAAAATACCCAATTTACAGCCCCAAAGAGAAGAGCTGGCCCTTACGGGGACAGGGAGGACCCGACCTGCCCCAAAATGTGACAGATGGAGACCCAACAAAGGGGGTCTGGAAGATGAGTTTCTGAACTCGGATATGGCATGGCCATTGAACGTGGGCTCCACATTAATGCTTGGTTTTTTTGCAATCTTTAGGTGTTTCAATTTGACCCATGTCACAGGCACGGGCCCATTTTGCAGTGCTGGGTAACATTTCCCCTGGGCCAACACTTCAATGGATGAATGTAAGAGAGACTAGCTTTGAAACCAACTTTTTTCCAGCAAAAATGGAGATGTCGTGCATTTTGGTTCAACCAGTTCTAGAATCCTTGAAGTTCGCTGCACGTTCCTCATCGACCTCATCGTTCCTCATCGTTCCTCAGTACCTGGGTTGTGGTTGTGGTTGGGTTTTGGTTGTAATTGTGGTTGTTGTGGTTGTTGTGGTTGTTGTTGTTGTTGTGGTTGCTGTTGTTGTTGTTGTTGTTGTGGTTGCTGGTTGCTGGTTGATGGTTGCTGGTTGCTGGTTGCTGTTGTTGTTGGTGTTGTTGGTGTTGTTGGTGTTGTTGGTGTTGTTGTTGTTGTTGCTGCTGTTGGTGTTGGTGTTGGGAGTTGGTTGTTGGTTGTTGGTTGTTGGTTGGTTGTTGGTTGTTGGTTGTTGTTGTTGGTTGTTGTTTGTTGTTTGTTGTTTGTTGGTTGTTTGTTGTTTGTTGTTTGTTGGTTGTTGGTTGTTGCTGTTGTTGTTGTTGCTGTTGTTGTTGTTGTTCTTGTTGTTCTTGTTCTTCTTGTTGTTGTTGTTCTTGTTCTTGTTCTTGTTCTTGTTCTTGTTGTTGCACCAGAACCCCTTCCAGTTGGGATATTGTATATATAAATATATATAATTATACATATAGTATGTAATATGTCCCTCCAGTTCCCACCAATTCAGTTAACGTCAGGGTTCATCCTCATTAGAACAGCGGGAGAAGTCAACCCATCAAGCCATCAGTGGAGACCGTGTTTATTTCTCAGGTTCTGTCTTAGACTGTATTGCCAGTCTTAGATACAAGATGTAGAGATTTATATAGTCATCATATTTTGGCAATACAGTTGCTATTGGTAATATTATATCACCAAGAAATGTCAGTGCAAGTACTTAACCAAGCTTCAGACTTCAAGAGTGGTCCCTACAATCTGGCTATCAACTCAGAATCGACGCATCGACGAGTGGCATGAGATTCAACGTCAAGGATGGCCTGTCGGTCAAAAGCCTCATCAACGGCTGGCATTTCTGAAGTCTGGGGTCCCATGGTATCATGTTCCAAGAGCTCTTGTCATACTATGTTGAAAAACACAGCATCAAAAAACATCAAAAACCACTGTTTATTCAAACTTGACATCTAACCTAGAACCCCGAATGGCCAGGAACCGTATAGTTACTATAGTAAAAGAAAAGAATTCTAGCGGAGTTCCATCTGTTCCAAGAGTGCCTCTGGGTATGGGATGCTGCGCAAGGCGCCAAGGGGCGCCTAAGTGTTTGGCCAACCAGAAGTAACCTCCAAGAAGTGACAACATGTGAGAACCATAGTTTGATTCAAGGGTTTCACAGAAGTGAACAACCATAGTTCACTCAACTCAAAGCATAAGCTGGGAAAAGTGGGGGGATTTAAACCAACTTACAAATATTCAAATATAAATATTCATAACAAATGATAATCATAATTAATGATCATCAATGATCAACAGAAAGTGATGACTTTGACTCATATTTCCTCAGTTTCCTACCCAATCCCGGTTGCTCCAAGGGACCACCAGCCGGGTCCTACACAAATGAACAGCGCCGCGACTGCCAGATCCACCTTGCTGCCTGTCGACGAGTCGTTTGGGGTTTAGGGGGTTGAAGCCAAAGTTATTGGCTACCCCATGGAGGTATAGAAGATGTAAAATACAAGAGTTTCTGAAGATATGGTGGTATGGGAATCTAGAACTTCTAGAACCAAGAATTATGACATTTATAATATATATATATACATATATTGGATTATTGGTGTGCCTGAATACTTTTGGGAAAACCTCCATTCCATCCACTGATTACACTGTTTTTGGAAGGCATACAGGATCTCATGTGTAGACACGCCCAGAAACCTGAAGGTTCACCAGCAAAAACGGAGATTTTCATCAGAAATCCTTGTGAATTTTAAAAAATCAAACATGAGCATTGCAGTGACTAACATACTTGGATTTTGATCTACATAGATCCACCATGCACAACCATCAACGATTATAATATATATATATATACACATAAGAGCACGATTTGTAGGTGACCATGTGTATCATTTGTACTCATCCTCAGCTCCCAGGAAAACTCCCAAAATTTCTCGCGCTGAGGATGGAGACAGGGCTACCCGGGGAGGGCCCCAGGGTATCGGCATCATTATATTCTACAAGCGGATACTTCCTGGTGCGTTTTACGCAGGGAATGGATGGGTTGCTGAGGGTTGCTGGGATGATTATTGATAGTTATTATGGATCATATTTCTGTGGCAAAATGATTTGCTCCAAATTATTTAAATTGTTGGATGATTTACCATCTGGTTATTTAACATAGACATGGAAAGATCCACCATTTTCAATAGGTAAACCATCTGTTTCTATGGGCCATCTATACCATGGCAAACTGTTAGTCATAACCAGAGGGTACAACTTACAGAGAATGACTTTCTGGTTCTGATCCAGCACTGATGTCTGGAGCCATGCCCTCAGAAAATCTTCTCCGTCCCAGTTCATGTTTACCGCTGAAAAAACATGTTCTTACAAAGAAAAAATTGGCGCGTTCTTGATGTTGTATGACTAGCAAGAACACGTTGACTGATTGGTGGTTTCAACTCTTCCAAACGGTATTTGTGATTGGGGATCACTATCCCAAACATGCTGATTTAAAAACCAGCCACCAGTCACCAGCTCACAGAAACTCAAGTTCACCAGCACCTGCAATTTCGATGGTCATGTTCCACCATGCCAAAGTCGACATGAAGAGGAAGCAAAACCAAGCCTGCGATCAGGATCTACAACAAGGGGATTTCACCAACAAACGCTGAATCTCCCCATATCTCCCTAACAAACACGGCCAGTTTCACAGGGAAAATCATGGTGAACCATCAATATGAATAAACAAAAAAACATGAACATCAACAACATGACCAGACTCATCATCAACATCATGATCATGATCATGATCATGATCATGATCGCATTAATGTGCATATGTATATATATATACGTATATAATCGTACATATATATATTCTAAAACAAATACGGACTCTATAGAGATCTGCAACGGTTGTGTTTGTCCAAGCCCTGCACCTCTGCCGTTCACATTCCAAAAAACCGGTCAGACTGTCAGCTGGTATTCGTTGGGATGTGAAGATTCGATCCATTCACTTCTGAATGGGATTGACCAATACCAATCTACACAAGCCAAGCAATGTAGGGCATGGTGAAGCACCAAGTTCCAGTAACCAACAAAATGAACTCTGGAAATAATTAGTGTGGATACGTCAAGTCATTCAACGTTCAGGATCAAACGTTTGGAACGTACCCGGTGTCATCAAACATGGCGATGGTTTATATCCCCGAACGAGCGGTTCCAAACCTGGGAAAATCATCGAACAATATCAATGAGGGGATTTCCAGCAAGTCATGCTTGATTACCGGAAGGTATCCAAATACCCAGTCTTGTTTGCTTGCCATCCAATTGATACTGATAAAGAGATTTAAGTTCTACTCATCCTGGATCCAAACTTTGGAATTCAGGAATCAGACTCAAACGCATATACAAAAAAGGACTCAACCAGCAAACAATCCTGTGTTTAATCCAACATTATGATGTCAACAAGTATCGACCATACCACATTTGGTATATTTTTTTCAAGGGGTATCACATTAATTACATGTTTTCACATACTCCACCAGAGTTTGCGGACTTTTGGCTGCCCAATTTCTGGGGGTCTCCAACCGGCGGAGCAAGAGCTCTGGAAACCATGGTAAACTATATTGTGGCTTATTCATCCGGCTTCTCCTATAAAGGGGCAACATCAAACAACCAACAGATATTTATCACATTGTTGCTTATATTCCCCAACAATGATTCCTACCCTCTGGTAATTTAACGTCGCTATTGAGAATGGCCCATTTATAGTTGATTTTCCCATTAAACATGGTGATTTTCCATAGCTATGTTAGTCTACCAGAGGGTAAATCTCCATTTTCCTATGGTTTTCCTATGGTTTTCCCATGAAAACCTCCATTTCAATTTTCGAGAATACCCCCAGGTTCCCTCCCGTCAGGTCGAATCAGCCAGGTTGAACCACCGCGTTTTCCGGAAAAAAACGCCCTTTGAGAACTAGGGAAACATAGGGAACTAGGGGAAAAAACATAGAGAACTAGAGAACATAGTTTTCCTGTAGTAAAATTTGGGGAAGAGAACTAGGGATATGATAACATTTCATTTTATTCCTTTCTGGTCTATCATACCAAAACACCTGGTGTTGGTTGCAGCTGTCCTCCACCCCATGTGCACCTCTGGCGTCACTTCACTGGAGTTGTTGGATTTCAGGTAGTATCTTGAAGGAGCGCTTTGGGAGCCGAAAAACAAGGTAGATGTTTGAGAAATGGGGGCAATGCACGGTGGAAATGAGGATATCCCTGATGATATTTATGAATGAATCTTATTTACATATCATACAATATATGTATGTATAGCTATATATATATTTATATTTATAATATATATATATATGGTACCCCCAAGACCTACCTTTCAAGCAAATCTAGTGGTACTTACAGTGTGTTCTTAACCTTTTGAACTCTGAAACTTAGGGCATTTTTTGGTGATCAAAAGTTACATTTTTTTGCAAGTTTGTTCCCATCCCACCCTTTCCTAAGTACATCGGATTCAAGATTCAAGATTCAAGATCCCAAAGAAACTTCTTGAATCCAAGGAGGCAGGATTCAAAGTTCAAGATTCAAGATCTCAAAAAAAAAATGAACCCAAGGAGGCAGGATTCAAAGTTCAAGATTCAAGATCTCAAAAAAAAAATGAACCCAAGGAGGCAGGATTCAAGATTCAAGATCTCAAAACAACTTTTGGAGTCCAAGGAGGCAGGATTCAAGATTCAAGATTCAAGATCCAAAAAAACTTCTTGAATCGGAAGGCCTTCAGCCTTGAATCTTGAGTCCAAAGAAGTTGGATTGAAGAAGTTTTTTTCTGAGTCTTGAATCTTGAATCCAGAGACTTAGAACAATATTAGCCATCAGAAATTGCAATTTCTTGCAAATGATCGGCCTGTCCGCTAAGGACATTCCTCAAATAAATTTGTTTATCCTGTAAAAGAAAATGTTAAAGCCCATTATTTTGTCTTTGCTTTCCAAGCAAATCAATCAACTTTGGCAAAATAACGAAATACATTAAAAAATGCAATCAAGGTAAATAGATTCATGATAAGAAAAGCAAAAAATGAAAAAGAACCTTCTGCCATCTTCAACAGTAATTTATTTAACAAACAAGAAGAATAAATTAAACAGTAATAAGTAAAAATACATGAGTTCATCCAATAGCAACACCTCTTTATCTACAGATCAATCAAAACCTTCCCAACAAAATGTATTAGAAACGGTTACAGATAGACCGGCAAAGGTAACTTTCTAAGAAAAAAACATGGTTGCAATTTATGTTAAGAAAAAAAGGTAACAGACTATAAAAACCCTGAAATGCTATCAAAGTTCACGCCTCAAAATGGTAGAATATTATCATTGAAAAATACAAACAAATCAATCTGAAAAACATATTCAAGACAAACATAACATATTAGTTTGATTAACTTAAAACTAGATCCTCAGGACATAGAGCTAAAAGAACCAGTAAAAATATAGGATCTTTCGAAGTAAAAATACATAATCATCCAAGGCTAGAAACTCCTATAATACCTACAAAAAAGAAAGACACTTTGTAATATGACAAATATATTAAAAACAAATACAAATCTAGTCTATTTTTTGTTTTTACTTATTAACTTATTATCGTCAAACTCATTTATGTTTAACAAATAATGTATAATATATCTAACTCAAGCACTCCTGAATTTAAAGCAATAGAATTACAAGATCATCTACATTATACAGATTTTAAAAATTAGTTATTACAGCAAAAAAAATCAACTCTTCTACAAAAAAGATTGTAGATGCTGAAGAAAAAGCTAATGGAAATGACGTAGATTCAAAAGAACAAAAAAGACAATTAACGTCAAATGAGAATATGATTGAGTATTGTCAGTTTACTATGCAAAGCTAATATGTCTAAAAAATATAACTGGAGATCAGTCTTATATATACCTATTGTACTTTTTACACCTTTATTCTCTGAAAAATCTTACGCAAATAAATATATAAAATCTCAAGATGCACTAACTATATCATCTAATCTTGCACAAAGCTCATCTTTGGTAGAAGCTAAAAGGTTTCAAATTGCTACAGAAAATTTAGTAAACATGAATTCCACCATTAGTCATTATTAAAAAAACTACCTTACAAAAAGTTGTATTCATCAAAAAACATATGTTATATTATGTTGCACAGACAGATAACAAATGTTCAATCCATCTATTCCCCTAATCATATTGCTGCAAATCCTAAAGGCTATGTAAAAATACCAAATGTTGTAGAAGATATTGAAAAAGCAGCCTTGCAAGAATCAGATCATAGATGTATATAACAAAGTTGATATATTAAAAATGTCTGAACACAAAAAGAAGAAAACATTAAATATAATTAAATAAATACGTCAAATATAGATCTTACAGCGCTATGCTGCAGCTACATATGTGGGCATTCAAGGACATATTTGCTACTCAAAAGGTAGGTCTTGGGGGGGTTGCATATATATATATATATATATGTATATATATATATATATGGTATATGTATGCGTATATGTATATGTATATATATATACATAGGTATATACTATATACATACATAATTAATCATCATACATCACATTTTTTTTCAGGTGGATGGGTTTTTTCGCCAAAAACGGTTTTTTTTTCCAAGGGACATGGAGTAGTAAGCCAGTCCACTGAAGAGACATGAAGACCCCAGCACCTCGGCGCCATGGCAGTCTGATCCTCCATCACTGGAATGCTGGGAAGAGCAAGGCTTATAACCTGGTTTAACCATAGGAAAACCATAGGAAAATGGTGATTAATAGTGGTTAATAGTGGATAATAGTGGATAATGATGGTTAATAGTGGTTAATACTGGGATATGAATGATATATACCATATAAAACCCTATCTGGTTGGTGGTGCAATGTGCCCATCTTGAAAAATATGAGTTCGTCAATGGGAAGGATGACATCCCATATACTATGGAAAATAAAACATGTTTGAAACCGCCAACCAGGCATATTATATATTGTTTTTAATATTTTTTTAAAAATAATATCCTTTTATAACCAACCATAGGATGTTTGGGCGTGTCCGAAAATGGGCAATTCTTCCCATTCATGGTAATACATTGTAGGGAAAGTGTTGATGAACCAGTGGATATAGGAATATGGCTAGCAGTACCTGCTTTTTCAATTTGACCCCTGTGTTGTTGCAAATGCTTATCTGGTTGGTGGTTTTAACCATCTTGAAAAATATTAGTCAATGGGAAGGATTATCCCATATATTATGGGAAAAAAATGTTCCAAACCACCAACCAGATATTCATGCAAAATCCCAAATACATCGCAAAGACAAAATCCAGGCCACAGTCTATTCCCAGCACAATCCGATCTGCGATCGGGTCAACCGACGGTGTCCAAAGACATGTATATGACCACATGGCCATTTAAGTGAAGTCCACCGTGACACTGCGCCGAGGTCGCAATTTCTCCAGTACAACAGCCCTAACAGCGCCAACCAAGACGCAGTCAGGACGTGCTGTCGCCTGCTGTCCACCAAAATCCAACAACGGTCACTTCAGTGTGACGCATCAAACTCGTTCTTCATTGAGTGTCTGGTTGGTGGTTTCAATCTCTCTGAAAAATATGAAAGTCAGTTGGGATGATTATTCCCAATATGGACAAATAAAAAAATGTTCCAAACCACCAACCAGTTCTTCATTAAGTGTACGTGGCTTCACCGTCAGAGGATCCACTCTCCGCACAGCACACGGAATCAAGGCCCGCCAAGCCAGAATTGGTACCTCGCAAAACACCAGCGTCTCGTGTGTGCGCATGGCTCAAAATCTACCAAAGACCTGCAACATTGGGGCCTTAAGTCATGTCATCCCCTGAAAAGTACCTCCAAAAAAACACCCCTGGTTCAGTGGATCAAAACGCCGAGCCCAAGGTGCAGCAACATGGCTGAGAACTGGAGTGTTCGTCCAAAATATGGCTCATGACATGTAAATATAGGTATAGGCGCATCACCAACCCATCACCAAAGCCATCAAATTCTTAATCCATCCCCATTGTTCAATAGCAAACCTAGTGACCCATTAGTAAACCTATGACCTATATTTAAATCATTAGTTAGTAACCCATTAGTAATCCATTAAAAATAACCATTTAATTAACCTATGACCAACCCATCACCCGTAACACAGCCGCAGTCCCGACGCCCCGACAAATTTCCACCAAGGAGCAGTGGTGACCTTGCTATACAGATCCTTAGCTGACCAGGACCCCTGGATTTTTCTTTGATGAAATTTGTGGAGAATATGAGATATTACCCCCCTAAAAAAATCCTCACCTGGAGTATTTTTTAGTATCAGGGGGTATTTGATATTGGGTTGTGAAGCTTTGCCCTAATCATAAAGTCAAAACCTTTACAACCACACTGAAAAAAAAACAAAATCGATCAAAACCATTATCTAAATCCACTTGGAATATTGCCAACAATTGGATTTCGAAGCTTTGCCCCAATAATAAAATTCAAACCTTGATTTAAAAACTAATGTCGTCTCCAAACAACTATAGTTTTGAATCATTAAGCGGCGAAACCGTCAAACGGAACCTTGATGCTTAATTTTTTGTTCTAAAGCGGATCAATTAAAAATCAAATTGGCCAGCTTGAACTTTCCCAACATGTGGAATGACTGTGTATGATATCTGAATGATTTTCCCATGACAATCCGTATACCACCGTTGTTGCTGCCATTTAGACCTATGTATCGAAGATCAGATAATTCATATGTTATCAAAAATATGGACCATTCTCATCAATAGTGCATGTTTTATAATATTTAATATACTGTACTGTATGTATATATATATATAACATGTTTAATCATATTTACACATTTGTTGTCGGGGAGGAAAAACAAATAACGGGTGACATATTCAGCCAGCGTTTTCGACCTTCCAAGTCTCAAAGGGCTGCCAACTGGATGCAACCAGGTTCAACAGCTTCAGGTGCCTGGGGCATAGCAACAGCGCTGCTTTTCCAGGTCTGCATCAACAAAGACATGGTGATTTGCCCATTGAAAGAGGGGACTTGAACATGTTCTAGGGCTATGAAACCCCATATTATATATATATATATACATACAGAAGACTCATCATGATCACGACATGGTGATTTGCCCAACCAAACATAAGATAAGTCTAGGGCTATGGTTTCCCAACCATCCATTTGGTGCGAAAAAAGAGGTCTTCTGTCAATTTCTTCCGGATTTGGACGCATTTTAGAGCGGATCTCATATAATTCATATACAGTAACAGGCATATCATGGGAATTGATTGGTTGATTGGGATTAATGATAATGATATTCCATTATGAGGTAATCCCATGGTTGTATTAATGATATCCCATGATAATGATAATGATATTCCATAATGTTTCATATATCATATTGGGATATTGGCTAAGCCAGGATTTTCATATCAAAACAGTGTACTCGTAGAATTGCAACAGAAAGATACAAAAAGTTCATACAGTTCATCACTTGGGGGTACCCTGCAAATTCACCAACAAAATTTATTCATCCGGGGATTGACATTATAGGAATCATGGGATGGTGGTGCTGCTGCTAAATCTGAGGATGATCAACCCATGTGCACCGCTAATGACTGAGACACCAGGCCCTGTAGAATTGATCTCATGTTTGATGCAGACTTGAATTGGATTTCTCGGTGTACAAAATCCGAAATCAAACTACTCAGTTCGCCGGCAAATTGAGCTAAACATGATCTAGCCAGCAATTTTACTTTCAAATCCAAGGTCCTTTTAGTTGTTTACACTTTGTCTTCCCATTTGAGCCATTGAAAATACCCCTATCCCATCTCATTATACTAGTTGGTTGATAGGTGTCCCCATTATGGGTTATCATAATCCCCAGTAAACCAGGTAGTACAATCCCCTATAGCAATCAATTAACCAGGGTATTTTTAATGGCTCATTGGGATGTCCCAGCGACGCTTCCATCTGCGAGAAGGTTTTCTCCATCAGATCGTAGCCATAGATCAAGTCCTGAGGGGATCGTGCCAAAGGCCGAGCGGAGCGTTCAACGGGCGATGGCGATCGCATCGTTGCACAGTAAAAAGCCATGGAATGATTCCCATATGCGAACCATGGTATGGTGTATATTTACCCACAAAACTGGATGATTTTTGGTAAATATTCCATACATGGAGCATTTGGGATTGGAAAAAACCATAAAAAAACCCACGAGAATGATGATTTATCAACCAGGGGTATGAACTACTGTAGCAGTTACTAAATGGGCTCCTCCAAGTAGTAAACGGTTCACCAAACATGGATCTTGGGTCGTTGTTTCTTGTTTCTTCAAAAAGAACTGGGCTAGAAACACTGAACCCAGGTGTCATTATTTTTGACCTTATCTGGTACAGATCTGAGAGTTTTCTGTCGAGCTATGGGTCAAGCGACTTGATGATTGGAGGCGGCTTTGTCTCAATATACCGTGTACCTCCAAAGACACTGATTCATTGTCATCTTCTCATTGAAATGCATAATTTGAGGTATACTGGACAAATTTTCCGACCCACAAAAAAGCATCATCTAGGAATTTTAGTTGGTTAGTTATACCATGTTATACCTCCCAATAATACCCGCATCAAATGTTTGAGTTGATACCCTTGTCATCCCTCTGATTCGGTGGAGATTTCCCCATCAGCCATCGCCATTTGAGCAGTGGCTAGCCCCGCGCAACGCGCAACGCGTCGTCCCGAAATAAACTGCCTGGTTAAGACCGGGACCCCCGGTCTTGGATCATGATAATCCTCAACATATTGGATAGTATAACTATGTATAACTATGTATAACTATGTATAACTATGTATAACTATGTATAACTACTGTATAACTACTGTATAACTACTGTATAACTACTGTATAACTATGTATAACTATGTATAACTATGTATAACTATGTATAACCATGTATAACCATGTATAACTATGTATAACTATGTATAACTATGTATAACTATGTATAACTATGTATAACTATGTATGACTACTATGTATAACTATGTATAACTATGTATAACTATGTATAACTATGTATAACTATGTATAACTATGTATAACTATGTATAACTATGTATAACTACTGTATAGCTACTGTATAACTACTGTATAACTACTGTATAACTACTGTATAACTATGTATAACTATGTATAACTATGTATAACTATGTATAACTATGTATAACCATGTATAACCATGTATAGCTATGTATAACTATGTATAACTATGTATAACTATGTATAATTATGTATAACTATGTATAACTATGTATAACTATGTATAATTATGTATAACTATGTATAACTATGTATAACTCAATATCATCATCAATCGACAGGGGATTTGAACAATCATTGATTGAATTACCCTTTGGATCCCTATCTTTGGTGCCTTTTTTTAAGTTATATCAGTTATATCCCCATCGCACCGCAGCATTTCTTCAAGTCACATTGAGCGTGGTGACGGTGGGGCCACCTGAGGCAGTCGCAACATGGCTAGCCATGCTGTTTTCTCAATGGCTAGTCATGGTGCTTAATGGTTGGGATTTGATGGGATTCTATGGTGGTTTCATGTGGTTTAATGGGATTTAATATGATATACCCGGCCTGGGAAACATTCACAGTTTGCGAACTTGAAAATTGCCATAGAAACAGTTGATTGACCAAGCTATAAAATGGTGATTTCCCATAGTTTTTTGTATGTTTACCAGAGGGTAAGATATTTATTCATTGGGTATGTGTTGGTTGGCAGGTCGGTAGAATAGGTACCGTGCGGTGTTTTCTTCGGCTGAACTGAGATCACGGTGGCAAGATCAGCTGGCCGTGGTTGATGATACCCTCTGGTAAACATACAAAAAACTATGGATAATCACAATTTTTAATGGGTAAATCACTGTTTCTATGGCAATTTTCAATAGCAAACTGTTAGTTTACCAGAGGGTCAATCACTATAGCCACCTGATATTGGAATTCTATGCCAGATATTTGCTGGCTAGACCCCACTGTTGATGATTAAAGCCCCATCATATCGCCAGATGCAACCCACGTTTCCCACCATCTGACCACCCACGTTGTTCTCACCGCGGCCTTTCGGGGTCGGATTCTTCTCCATCCCCTCCTTCACCATGGTCTTCATACGGTGAGGGAGCCTTCACCAAACGTGATTTCGCAACCAAAAATCTAAAAATGGTGGTAGAATGGGTAATATTGTATAAAATTAATGGAATTGATATGCATGAAATAGTGATTCATACATGTTGATATCCAATCAAACATGGCTGGCTGGAAAATCTCCTACCATCCCCTACCAATGGAGGATTATAGCTGGAAAATCATTGAATTAAATGAATCTATATAAATGATGGTAAGCTGGTAACGGAAAATAACCCTCTACAATGGGGAATCATCTGCGAATGAAGGGTAATCTCAGTTGGTAGTTGAGAAGAAAAGAAAGCAATCGAGAAATAGATGATCTGCGGTACCATGTTTGATTAAAAAAGGGTATGCAATTTGACTGTTTCTGCTGAATTTTGGGACACCTTTGCTTATAGAAAGAATTGTGGGCCAATCGCAATGTAAGTCGACAATCCCATTTCTTTTGCTTATCGGATTTCTCGGTTCCAGTCAATCAGAGTTCTTTAAAAAACAACTCTGCATTTCAGTGAAACAAATGCAAGATTGGTGTTTTGAACCCCCTGAACCACATGCTGGTCAATTGGGATGATAATCCCAACGAGAAAGATGTGCAAAGCCAGCAACAAAATATTGACATGTATATAATTATTGATATGTTCATATATGTTCCAAGCTTTAGGACATTTAGATACATTTAGATACATCTAGATACATCTAGCATCATCGACCCAAAACTTTCTTGACACTTACAGTACTTAATCGATCTCATGTTTCGAAACCTGGATCAACCCACCTTAAAAAACCACCAGAATCCACCAGAGTTCGCTGGTTGAATCTTGCAGTTTAAGACAAAATCCAGCATTGTGGCATTGTGTTCCTTAAATCCTTGTTTTGAAATGTTTTGAATATATGAATGAATATGGTATAGATCAATCAAGTCACTTTAAATCTGCATCAAATCTGCTATATCAACAAAGACCTGAATTTTCCCCGCCTCTGTAGCCCGGAGATGTCGCTCATGCTGATGTCGTCCGAACTCAGCACCGATCCGAGGCTTGGTATCCAGTAGCCACTCCAGAAATCGATGATTTGCAGGTCACCCAAAAATGGTAGCCCAACCCTCCCCCAACATTGATGGTGATTGATGGCGATTGATGCCTACTTTGTAACATCTGGCCCACCATTATAGCAGGGGTTGATGGTGTTTAACCCAAGCAGTCCTTGTTTGTTTGAGGTACATTTTAAGGGAGGGTCACTCAGAGTGCCGCTGCTGGTTTTTAATGGTCAGTAGCTGGGTTATGCCCCTATGGCCGGGATACGTGTGACAACAAAACATATAAACATATAATACATAATCATATATATATATATATAACATTATATGCTTTCAGATTTATATATATTTACAATGTTTTAATCAACAAATTTACAGATCTTTGGTAAGGGAAAAAATATCTTCTTTGCAAACTCTACCATCTCTACCTCTACCTTCCAGGTGGTGATTCTAACATAGCCATGGAACATGTACAGTACATTACAGTACCATTTATTGATGACTTGACTTGGGTATTCAAGATGGTGATGTTCCAAAATGATCCAAAATGTCCATAGCAACTGTTAGTTCAGCAGAGGGTAGACAGCTCACTGTGGAGCAGTCCATGAGATCCAGGGGCGCGGGATGGCCTTTTTGGCACCGGTCAACTTGGTGGTTGCTAAATCCATCCAACGAAAAATATCTAAAAATCTCAGTGAATTGGAGGTTGACCTACCCCCTGAAAAATATGAGTTCGTCAGATTGGATCATCATCCCAACTCTTGGGGAAAATAAAATTCATGTTCCAAACCAGCAACCATTAAAAATCAGTGTAGGGTCGGCCTTTCTGGCACCCCAGGAAATGATGTTCAGCGAAGTTCACGAAGTTCACGATATCTTCTCCCGCGTTTTCCCAAGCTCCGGCCCAAGTTGGGGGATTTTCCCAGCAACCTGCCACCCAGCTGCGTCAATTGTTGCTCAAGATTTCGATTCGATGTCCTTTGTTTGGGACCAGCGACTCACGGAAATGACCAGGCACTGGTGTTGTTTGGTGAAGTCTGGTTACCCGGCCTGGTAAACATACAAAAACCGATGGAAAATCACCATGTTCAATGGGACAATCCACTGTTTCTATGGTGATTTTCAACAGCTATGTTAGTTTACCAGAGGGTAACCTGGTTTCGGCAGTTCAACATCTTCAGTTGGGGAAAATCATTCAAAGATGAACGGAAAACAAAACGACAAAGATGTTTGAAACCTGGTTGATGGTTTCAACCCCTCTGAAAAATATTAGAGTCAGTTGGGATGATGACATTCCCAATATATCCCAATATATGGAATTATATGGACTTAAATCATCCAAATGCTCCAAACCAACCAGATATCTCATTAACCACTATTAACCACTATTAACCACTATTAACCACCATTAACCACCATTAACCACCATTAAATCCAGTAAAATACCATCCAGCACTTGGATTTCCAGGCCAGTTCCAGGTGGAGACCCCCATCTTGGCCACTTTTGTGGCACTCTCAAGCAGTGGACCTTTGAGGGGCAGTGACGTTTTCGTTGCAATTACCCTGGTCCACTAGGAAAACCATAGGAAAACCATAGGAAAACCATAGGAAAATGGAGGTTTACCCTCTGGTAAACTAACATAGCTATTGAAAATGACCATAGAAATAGTGGATTTTCCCATGAAAAATGGTGGATCTTTCCATAGTTTTTTGTATGTTTACCAGAGGGTAAGCCAGAATTGTGTCTTTCTATGTCTGACAGGAGAAATTTCATGAAATTTCTATGTTTAAATATCTCATGTATTTGATGGGTGTCATCATCCCCTCTGCATGGGCGAGATCCACTTTTTCTTCTGCTGAATCTCCTGTGCCTGTCAACAGTTCCCTTCTCAGCTCTTGATGGATTCCCCCCTCCATGGCTGGGTTGCGCCGCCAATACGCTATCCTCTTAGCTGAGTGTGACATATGAAACAGGTTTCGTAGCCAAAAATTCAGGGAACCCCGGGAACCCCCCAAAATCCAGTGGTTAATCATGGTCAATCATGATTCATCATACTTCCCATCAGTGGTTCATTCCTAAAATCGTACCAAACCCTATTCAAATCCCCACCAAAATGGCCGAAAAAATAACCCCATTCTCACAAGGCCAATCTTAGATACCCTACATTTTCTGAAAATGTTGCAGTTAGTCTATGTTCCCATTGAGAGCAAAAGATTACCCTTCGGCCCTTGGGTAATCAACCATGGCAATGAGAAATGCCATGGCACGGGCATCTCACTCTACAGTTTTATCGGAACATCATCTACCCTCCGGTAAACTAACATAGCTCTTGAACATGGCCATTGGAAATAGTGAGTTTTCCCATGAAACATGGTGATGTTCCATAGTTTTTTGTATGTTTACCAGGCCGGGTACAAATCTGGGTCGATTCAAGCCCTGGCTGGTGAGGATCATCCAATGCCGGAACCAAAGCAACAAGTCGTTGATGGTTAAACTGGTAAAACGCGGTGAAATTCCTTTTTGCTAAACCAGTTAAAGATTCCCCATTGTTAACGTTGTGAACTGCTTAAAAAATCGCCATTCTTCAACAGATCCCAACCATCTTAAAGCCAGATCCCCACAGATCGGCCGATGAGGTTCTGCCCATTCTGACTATTGGGATCATCGCGGATGAAGGGCACCCTGAGGGCCTCACGCGTCAATTTTTCGCTGGGAAAATCTGTGGATTTCACTGGTTTTCGTGGTTTCAACCTACCTAGCCCTCTGAAAAATATTAGAGTCAGTTGGGATTATGACTCCCAATTTTTGTGGAAAAATAACAATACTGTACATGGAAAAATAGCAAAATGTTCCAAACCACCAACCAGGATACAATCTTATAGTTGATGTATGTTGATGTACTGTAAGTGGGGAATATATATATATATATAAGTTATGAAGAAACACGCGATTGGAGAAATGGATCCCATTTATCCCAGTTGATCAATTGGCTCAAAAAGTTCTGGGGAAATTGGTGAACATTGGATTTACGCAGCGAAACAAATGGGATGTCTCCGGTAGAATGAGGGAAATTCATGGGAATATCAGCCATGAAAGACAAGGAATTCACTTTCAAAGATTAGTCTTCAATGCTCTAAGGTATTTTTAGTGAAGGTACCCAATCTATACTATGACAGATTGAAGCAGGGCCTGTGCAATGGAATGTCCATGATCATCCATGTTAGGCACCTAGAAGGATTTTTGAAACAACCATCTGCAATGTGGACTATGTAAATTGGAGTGAAACGCAGCACTGGAGGATCACTGCACAAATCAATCTAATTACAAGTGGATGGTTTTCATTGTAAGAATCGAATTGCTTAAGGGTACGCACTAAAACATCGTCATCATCCCCCCAAAAGCTTGCTAGAATGGTAGTTGATGCCACAAAAATGACGCCACGAAACACTTCCGCACAAGCCAAAGATTATGATTCTCAAAAGCCATAAAAGCAACAACCAAGTCTATGGCCCAGTCTATACCCTCTGTTCCTTTTTTGTTTATCCATTGTGTCTGCGAAGAAGACATGTAAACGTTTGTCGAAACTTTGGAACCCAATAAACAATCCGATGTGTTGCTGGTTGGTGGTTTCAACCAACCCCTCTGAAAAATATGAGCTCGTCAGTTGGGATTATGATTCCCAATATATGGAACAATAGAATTCATGTTCCAAACCACCAACCAGATATCTCATTAACCATTATTAACCAATATTAACCACTATTAACCACTATTAACCACTATTAATTAACCACTATTAACCACCATTATCCACCACCATCCGATGTGTTGCGATTTTTTTCAACGTGCCTTTCAGGTCTTTTGTAAATCCACCGAGACCAACCCGGGATTTTTCATCGTCATCGGATAATTTGGAAGACTTTGCCATGGAAAATCACAATTATTTAATAGCTACATCATCCCATATGCTCCATGTCTGGTATATTAACCCACATTTGGATGACTTTTGGATGCAATGTTGGTAAATATTCCATACATGGAGCATTTGGGCATGGTACATCCATCTATTTCAGTGGGCATCTGTTTAATACCCATTAGGTTCATGATGAGATGGGCAGATGGGCATCGTCTATACCATTGCTTTAACATAATTCAATGGGCATTTATTTTCTAATTGGTGGTTTCAACCCCCTGAAAAATGATGGAGTTCGTCAGATTGGATCATCATCCCAACTCTTGGGGAAAAAAATCCATTCATGTTCCAAACCACCAAGCAGATCTCTCATTGACCATTATCAACCACTATTAACCACTATTAACCACTATTAACCACTGTTACCCTCTGGTAAATAAACATAGATCCTGAAAATCACCAAGTTTTCATGGAAAGTAGTCTTCCAACCCCGATGACTGCCAGGGTCTATGTTAATTTACCAGAGGGTAACCACTATTAACCAGATCTCTCATTAACCATTATCAACCAATATTATATAACCACTATTAACGACTATTAACCACCATTAACCACTGTTAACCATCCGATGGGCAATCCATAGCCTTTTTCGCAATCTGCTGTCCGTTTTCGCAGCGGCCTCCCGGAAGTTCATCTCGAACTCCTTCCCTTCACTGGCCGCCTGGCCGGTGACTCAACGCGAAAGGTGTTGTTTTCAGAAGTTCAAGAAAATCCCAGTGGTATCATGTTAGATAATAATATATGTATATATTACATTATATTACAATATATATATATATTATATATAATATATTTTTGTGCTGATTTATATTGAAGTACATGGAAGTACGTCAGATTGGGATGGTTAATGAAACAATTTCCCATCTTTCCAGGTGACCATGTTGAGATGATAGAGATGACCAAAGATTGGTAAATCATGGTGTCTTCTCAATTTACAATCCCCAAAAAGATCGAATAGATAAAATATGATAAAATCCTACCTGGTTGATGGTATATAATCCAATAATTACTGATGATCAATATGTCATATATGATATGTCTATATATATATATGTATATATGATGATGATCTGGTTGGTGGTATCCCTACCCCTCTGAAAAATGATGGAGCTCGTCAGTTGGGATGATGACATTCCCAATATATGGAACAATAAAAAATCTTCCAAACCACCAACCAGCTACTTTTAATCCTTTGGCTAGCATTTTTATTCTGGTGAAAAGTAAATCCTAATGAAAATTCATTGTTTTTTGGTGGGTTACTATGGTAACATGACAAAGCTCTGTGATGTTGCTGAAGACTCCGCGATTCCGGGAGATTTCCCGATTTTTTTGTCATCTCCAACCTGTGCAGAAGGCACGACATACAGCCACATCAAATGCTGCAAAGATGTTAGTTCAATGGATCATAATGTAAAGATAATATTACATATACAGATAATATTACATATGGCAAAGTCCAGCACGTGGAAGGCTCTGAACACGAGAAAGCCGAAGTCCTGGAGCGATGGTGGTGCTATCCTGCTCAGGGATAGCAGAGCACAAAGGGCAGAGGCGCGTGCAACCAAAGAAGCCGCGCCCGCGGTCGATGCTCCAATGCGACCGCTCAGGTTTAAGGCTGATCGGGCGAGGGGCCCCTGCTGTTCACAGCCAAAACCTTCTCCTCGGCCGTAGCACGTGTCCAGAGGTGAGTATACGACTCCTCCGACTCGAGCACTGAGATTGTGCTTCAAAGTCCTTAGCAAGTCGCACTTCCTACTCCCGCTCTCCAACTCAATGGAGTGCTCGTCCTCCAATACGGCGTTCTTCAACGCCCAGTTGTGAAGAAGTAGAGCTTCAGAAGCAGTGGAATCTTCGTCTGGACTCTGCGTTCTGTAGGGGCAACTCTCGAGCCCGGTTGCCCTTCCGGCCGGCTGGAGCTTGACACTAACCCTAAGTGGAAGATCGAGATTGGCCAAGAACTTCTCACTCTTCTGTTGCATGGGGCCTATATATATGGTCCCGAGTCAAAATTGTGTATGGTTCCGCGGTGTTCCGGACGTATGGAACGAAGGGGCTTCGTAACTGGTCTCGTTCCGGACCTTTGGAGTGTGATGAAATATAGGCTATACATAAATAAATAAATAAATAAATAAATTTATATATATATATATACATTATATGTAACATATATAATATACATCGCAAGGATATGCAAGTTGAAACTACTCCTCATCTGCACGACATCCTTGTTGTACACCTGTTCAACGCAGGTTTGCCTTGCATGGCTAGTGCTCGTGCACTAGATACGACACGACCGGTAGCCAGTGTCACCCACTGGCTACCATGTGAAGCTGTCGACTCAGCTTCAGACCTGTCACGCAGGTCCCACCTCCTACTCTTAAAACTCAGAGGTCCCTATGGGGTAGATTGTGTCCCTGCATAGCAAGACTCTACCCTCCCACAACCCACGCGCAAAGGATGGCTTACGAGCAGTCTATGTGAGGACCTGCCATGTGTTCACCAGTGGGTCAGGGGTGGTACATGGGTGGTCCAGGTCTGGAACGGGTATGGAACGGTATGGAACGGGGTCTGGAACGAAACGGCCCACTCCAGCACAGCACTGCCACCACGCAGCACATCTGTATCAAAATTCGCAGTTTGGAGCGAGAATAGCGCAGCAAGCAATTCTTAGACTGCCCGCTGGCAGCAGCCAAGCGCATCTCTACAATCAAACACAACAGCTGTGCCACAGCCTGCAGCAACTTTAAGTGGTGCAGGCACAAACCTGCCACAGGTTGAGAGGGAGGGAGGGTTACAAGCAATCCATTCTTAGACTGCCAGCTGGCAGCAGCCAAGCACATCCCTACCATCACACAACAAAGTAGGTAGCAGCTGTAAGTGCTGCAGGCACAGACTTGACAACACAATCACAGGGCTTGGGCATAGTAAACGTATTCTTGCATGTATGCACTCATGTATGTACGTGCGCTCATATATGTGTGTACAAATGTAAAATCAGATTGCACATAATCAAATATATATATATATATATATGTGTATATATATATAAATAATAATTATATATATATAATAACGTATGGATCAGAGGTATGGAACAGAGGTATGGAACGGATCCTTCAAGGAGGTATGGAACGGGGGTATGGAATGGGTGTGGTCCCGGAGCTTGTTCCGGACCTCCTATTTTGACTTGCCCCCATATATATTATTTATATATATATATATATATTGTATATACATATAGGTGGCTGGATGATTTCCAGTAGAAGAACCCCCTTCGCAAGCCACTTGCCTTTGCAATGTCAAGTTCTGTAGGCATTGGAATTCGAACCACTTGCACCAGCAACCTCAGGGATAGAGTGGGCTTATAGTGGGATATTCTGTATATAATAAAGGTGATCTTATATTGGGATATGATGTATTATGTTACGTATGTATATTGTGTATAGTGGTTATACTATAGCGATATAGTGGGATATGGAGGTTTCATATGGGTTGCCCCCACATCATCCCAATAATAGACCATGAGTGACCATGACTTAGTATTGAAGCAACCATTGTGACTTGGGAATCCACCATTCTAAGTAATGTAGTATCCCGATCAGAGGGGTGATTCTGTATTGTGTCAAGTTTCCCAAACTAATTCTGAATCAGTGTAGTTGTTGGGGTGGGTCGGTATTATGGCAACTTTTTTCTGAGGCCATTGTTTTTGTTCAGCATGTTTTTAAATTTATGTTTTTCACTTTTGGAGTTTTTTTCATTATATTGAAATTAATTAATTAATTAATTATTTAATGAATACTTGCAACATGTGTTTGAACATGAAATAAAATATAGGATGTCTTATTAAAACCCAATACAAAAACAGCACCCAAACAATTTTTCGAGGGGGTAGCCCATGAGCAGCATTGATCTTCAAGAGTATGTTTGTTGTGGTGGTCCTCTATTGTGTCCAGCTTTTTTTTGAAGTGAAAACTTTCCAAAAATCCTTGTATCCTTTAGTTTTCCGTTCCTTTAGTTTTTCTATCTTACTGTCTTATCTCCATTCTTTTGGATTTCTCAAAATGTATAATTTCCCAAAATATAGGATGTATGATTAAAACCCCATTAAAAAACAGCACTCACACAATTTTTCAAGGGGGTAGCCCATGAGCAGCCTTGATCTTCAATAGTATGTTTGCTGTGGGGGCCCTCTATTGTGTACAACTTTTTTTTGAAGTGTTTTTTTTCCAAAAGCTTCTCTCCTTTCCTTTGCTATAGCTTTTGTCTCTTACTTAGTTCAATTCTCCTGGCATCCTCTCCTTGATTTCTATGGTGTTTCTATGGGATTTCTTTAAGAATGATATGGACATTCTATGGAATTTCTATGGTGTGTCTATGATATTCTATGGTGTTTCTAAAGGTGTGTCTATGGTAGTTCTCTGGGATTTCTATGGGGGTTCAAAAGGATGTCTATAGGATTTCCTTTGGATTCCTATGTTGCTTTTGTATTTTTATGATATTTCTATGGGATTTCCTTGGGATTTCCATGATATTTCTACTGGATTCCTATGAAATTTCTATGAGATTACTATGGGATTTAAAAAGGATTTCTATGGTATTTCTATGATATTTCTAGAGGATTTCTTTGGGAATTTTATGGGATTTCCATGAGGTTTCTTTGGAATTTCTATGGTGGTTCTATGATATTTCTATGGGATTTCTATTGGATTCCTGTGGGATTTCCATGGTATTTCTACGGCCAGGCGCTGTGTGTTGCCCGGAAGGTTCAAATGGCGTTTAAGCATTATCCTTCAACATGCTCAAACACCTGCGCAGGGCCAGTGTATATTGAGATTTCCCAGACGACGAACCCTAAGCCCTAAAGCCTAAAACCCTCAAACCTAAAACCCTAAAACCCTAAAACCTAAACCCTGAAAACTTTGAATCCTAAACCAGAAAACACTGGCAGTATTTTCTGTAATCTCTCCTCTCATATTCGACAACACGACATCCTCATACATCTATGATATTTCTATGGGATGACTATGGGATTTCTCAAGGGATGTCGATTGTATTTCTATGGGATTCCTATGGGGGTTCAAAAGGATGTCTATGGGATTTCCATTGGATTTCTATAAGATTTCTATGATATTTCTATGGGATTTCTTTGGGATTTCCATGATATTTCTTTTGGATTTCTATGATATTTCTATGGGATTTCTATTGGATTCCTGTGTGATTTCTATGGGATTTCCATGGTGGTTCTTTGGAATTTCTCTGGGATTTCAAAGAGATGTCTATGGGATTTCCATTGGATT
This sequence comes from Cladocopium goreaui, assembly GCA_947184155.2. Lineage (NCBI taxonomy): Eukaryota > Dinophyceae > Suessiales > Symbiodiniaceae > Cladocopium > Cladocopium goreaui. The sequence goes on along the minus strand of CAMXCT020000062.1, from coordinate 162,079 downwards.
TCTATCAGATTTCTATGGGATCTCTAGGATTTCTATTTTCATTTCCATGATATGTTTATTGGATTTCTATGATATTTGTATGGTATTACTATTGGATTTCTATGGGATTCCTATGGCATTCCTGTGGGGGGTTCCATGATGTTTCTATGATATTTCTCAATTGAAAGTAAGTTGAAATCAATTGAACTTAAATTGAAATCAATTGAACATAAATTGAAAGTAAATTGGAATCAACTGAAATCAATTGAAAGTAAATTTAAACCTATTGAATGTATAATTGAAATCAATTGAAAGTAAATTGAAAGTAAATTGGAATCAACTGAAATCAATTGAAAGTAAATTTAAACCTATTGAATGTATAATTGAAATCAATTGAAAGTAAATTGAAATCAATTGAAAATCAATTGAAATCAATTGAAAGTAAGTTGAAATCAATTGAAAGTAAATTGAAAGTAAATTGAAATCAATTGAAATCAATTGATCCAACTTTATTCAGTACCTGGTCCTTTAAAGCGTAGCCTGAAGTTGTTTGGGGGGGCCTACCACTAATCAAGATCCGACATTACTCCCTACATAAATAATATATTTAAGGGTAATATGTTCGGGCGCGAGTTATGCGATTTCATATGGGATGGATAAACACCCAGAGTTTAATTGCATTGGATTATATCGTATCCCTTGATTCTTCCATTTGAACAAAACAAAAAAAACTTCCTCAGGGTACCTACTTGTGCCCGTGTCAATCTTGGCAGCCTTGGCAGATAATGATCGTGCGTAGTGATGGACAAGTACATTAAAGTTTCAAAATTTCATGTTGGGGCAGATTATGACATATTATTCCATTCTGAACAATTTTGATCTAAACCCAATTGGTCAGTGAACTTGTCGTTTGATTAGTAAAATCACCGAAAAGTGTGGTTTAACCAAACGGGATTGACATGGTGGCTTAAATTAACCCCAAATAATGGTTTAGCATCTCGAATAGATGGACTGGGGTACCCAAATCTCAAATAACACCCATATCTCTGGCTGAATAATCATGATTCGCAAACGTGAATTTTTAGATTCTATTCTGAATAGGGATGGTTCTCAAAAAAATCACCAACATGTTTGTTGTGACGTTTTTAATGTACCCATTACAAACATATCTGAGGGCATATGTTGGTTCCCCAATACACTCGTTTCTTGACCTCGGTCAAGGTTTTCCATGTTGGCTCGCCGTTTTTCCGAGGCGACAACGACCTGTTGGATTCGTGCTGTTGGTGTCGTTGGCCAACATGCATTGCTTGACATTCTATTGTACGGTAATATACCATCTGGTGATTTAACATAGCCAACTGGAAAATCCCTGAAATCTGGAGGTTTTTTTCGCTGGGAAAATCATCTATATAGGCCATTTCCATAGCTATGTGAAATAACCAAAGGCTGTGTATATATATTATATATATATTATATGATATGTATACAATTATATATGCAGGAAATTTTAGAACTTTATCTAACCAAACATGTTAAACATGGGTTTCTGTCAGAGAAACGATGGATCTGTCAACATAAATATTGGCTTTGTCCACTTTCCAGTGGGGTTTTTGTAATAAAAACCGCCCCTAGATGGCCATTGAATGGGTGAAACGGGTAACTCTGGCCCCCATGGTGAATGGTTGATGGATCTGTCAGACAACTCTCCACGTTTTTGCACCATATCTGATGGTTGAGGCCTTAATTTGATGATTCAAACTGTTGTTTTGGAATCACACCTTCGGCATGAACCATCAAATATGAGGCAGATTCCCAACATATTCAGGTACATTTTACCCATATCAGCCATATCACATTTCTGATCATATCCCATTCTAAAAAAGCACTTCATGTATATACCCTCTGGTTATTTAACATAGCCATGGAAAAATGGCCCATTTATAGATGGTTTACCTATTAAAAATGGTGATTTTCCATGGCTATGTTCAATAACCAGAGGGTACATATATATGCCAATAATGCACCTCATTATATCGCCATCATAGTGACGTTTTATCGTCCCCCAAAATTTTTCTAACCACCAAACACACCTCACCAACTGCTGGTCGCAAAACTTCGTCGTGATGGCTTGCGCCAGCTGCAACGCGTGCATCGCAAACCAAATCCTCAGCCACTGCTGGTCGTAAAGGTTGGTATCTGGGACCTCGAAAATCTAGGGGAAACCATGTTAATAGTGGTTACCCTCTGGTAAACTAACATAGCCATTGAAAATGGCCATTTATAGTGAGTTTTCCCATTAAAAATTGTGATTTTCCATAGTTATGTTAGTTTACCAGAGGGTAATAGTGCTTAATAGTGATTAATGGTGTTTAATTGTGCTTAATGGTCTTAAATCGGATTTAGCCAACAAAGCTCCTTGCACTTTATGGCGATGGTCAGGTTACATGGGGTCATGCAATGACCCTCTACAAAGTGGGCCCCCAGTTGGTGAACATGACTCCAATAACTATGATAACTATGGTTTATGATTATAGTTATGGGGTTTATGTTCACCAACTTCTACCTGGGGCACAGTGTATGAAAATGGGAGGATGAGTAATTACCACAGCCATAAAATGGGAAAATGGAGGTTTACCCTCTGGTAAACTAACATAGCTATGGAAAATCACCATTTTTAATGGGAAAACTCACTATAAATGGGCCATGTTCAATAGCTATTTTGACATAACCAGAGGGTAATTTTCACCCTCCCAGGGACATCCCAGTCGGAGTCCATCCCATCGGGACCAAGGAACGAGGTCATGAGAAAAAAGAACGAGGTCATAAGGGTCATACTCCTCAGCCCGTGCCATGCGTATGGCAGAACGAATTTTGGCCGGCAGAACTTTGAAGTCAGAAATACCAACCAGGAATTTATGTGGTGAAAATTGTGGCTGATGATTTTGAGGAACTTCAGACTATTCATGAAAGGGTAATGATTTTAAGACATGTTCATCAGCTGGTGGTGACCTACCCCAGGCTGCAAAAATCTATGATCCTGGCAAGGAAGGAAACTCCTGCTGGTGATTGTCCAAAATATACACCCAAATTATTATGTACATATGTTTATGTTATATATAATCGCAAAAAATATGCATGTATATATATATATACAAATATATATATATATGTACATATAATTATAAAATCATGTATATGTATGTATGTATGTATGTATGTATGTATGTATGTATGTATGTATGTATGTATGTATGTATGTATGTATGTATGTATGTATGTATGTATGTATGTATGTATGTATGTATGTATGTATGTATGTATGTATTTGTATGTATTTGTATGTATTTGTATGTATTTGTATGTATTTGTATGTATTTGTATGTATTTGTATGTATTTGTATGTATTTGTATGTATTTGTATGTATTTGTATGTATTTGTATGTATTTGTATGTATTTGTATGTATTTGTATGTATTAGTATGTATTAGTATGTATTAGTATGTATTAGTATGTATTAGTATGTATTAGTATGTATTAGTATGTATTAGTATGTATTAGTATGTATTAGTATGTATTAGTATGTATTAGTATGTATTAGTATGTATTAGTATGTATGTATGTATGTATGTATGTATGTATGTATGTATGTATGTATGTATGTATGTATGTATGTATGTATGTATGTATGTATGTATGTATGTATGTATGTAGTATGTATGTGTGTATGTATGTATGTATGTATGTATGTATGTATGTATGTATGTATGTATGTATGTATGTATGTATGTATGTATGTATGTATGTATGTATGTACGTACGTGTGTACGTGTGTATGTGTGTATGTGTGTATGTGTGTATGTGTGTATGTGTGTATGTGTGTATATGTGTATGTGTGTATGTGTGTATGTGTGTATGTGTGTGTATGTGTGTATGTGTGTGTATGTGTGTATGTGTGTATGTGTGTATGTGTGTATGTGTGTGTAAGTAAGTAAGTAAGTAAGTAAGTAAGTAAGTATGTATGTATGTATGTATGTATGTGTGTATGTGTGTATGTGTGTATGTATGTATGTATGTATGTATGTATGTATGTATGTATGAATGATTATGTATGATTATGTATGTATGATTATGTATGTATGATTATGTATGTATGATTATGTATGTATGATTATGTATGTATGAATATGTATGTATGATTATGTATGTATGATTATGTATGTATGATTATGTGTGTATGATTATGTATGTATGATTATGTATGCATGATTATGTATGTATGATTATGTATGTATGATTATGTATGTATGATTATGTATGTATGATTAATTGTGATAGCGTACCTCTATTCTAGACGATCATATCCCGTGTACTCATACTCATCCCATTGTTACCAACTTGAGGAGCAATTTGAAAGGCAGGCATGTCATCCCTGGGTGATACCTGTCAAACCCCAGTGATCCTTGCTTTGCATTAATATCCCCTATGTGCTGGGTGGGCATCCCAGTGACAAGGAACAATCTGCATCTAGCAATATCCGAACATCCCGGACTGGGTTTGATTCAGACGTCAACTTTCTCATCTCAGGAGCTTCCATCATCGTCCTTGATGTGTAGCTTATTGAGATTCGACCATGGCCCATAGTACATAATTGTTTCTGCTTAAATGCCAAAGTCTTGAGGCTTAAAGCCCAGTTACTGCAGAAAGTGACCAATAACCATTGTCATAAGCCAGCTATTTCATGGCTGGAGGATCATGGTTCGGTCCTCGCAACCTTAATGGGCCTGGTGATCGTAACTCCCTCATTGAGCAGTGTGAAACAAACCCCGAATTTGCTTGATGATTAGTGGGATCAAATACTACCCTTCATACATTGGGGATTCTAAGAATCCAATAGGGAAATCATGGGAAATCCCTATAAACCAACCAGTATGTCATGGAATTTTCTAGAGAGATCTAGAGAGATTTGATTTATTTCACACTGCTCATTTTTTGTGGATTATCCCCCTGAATGGCTGAACTAAGTGTTAGCTGATTCTGGCTGGGTTTTTTCATGATTCACCAACCTAAAAATTGCTGAAATAAAATATAATAAGATGATTTTTGTTCGCCAATGAACGAATGACTCCCCTATATATTCACCATTTTTGCAGTGAGGTCATTATATATATATAATTTATGAAAAAACATATATCCATGAAATTATGAAATTCCATTCATATCCATTAGTATAACCATCCTATCATTACCATATCCGATTCATATCCCATATTTATCCACTGATATTCCGTTGAAATTATCACCATCCCATATTTCCTAGTTAAATCTCGCTACATTCTCATTGCCAAGATATTAAATGATCCCAAGTAAACTAAATATATAAACATTTTAAAAAATATTAAAAAATAAAGATATTGAATTGTATTGAATTCTCTCAACATTTTAACGTTGGCCGTTGATGGCCGTTGGAACCAACGTTCGCCGCGCCACAGGACCACGCACAGCACTTGGTCGTGCCAGGTGTTGCGCGCGAAGCCGTCGTCGGTGCGGTCGAAGTTAAAATAGACCGTCACCTCAGACACCAATCTGAATATATATTATAGGTAGTTATATATATATATACATAGGTAACATATATATATATATTACAGTGTATATATATATATATAAATATGTATTACAGTATATATATATATATTACAGTACATATATATATATACATATATATATAGGCAGTGAGATGAAATGTGGATTCACGGATTCACGGATTCAACAATGGGAACGTGGGAAAAGATGCCATGATTCATATGGAGAGTTACAGTAATTAGGAATTGTTGATGCCATGTAATGATATATAATGAGGATATAATGAGGATACCATCTGGTTATTTAACATAGACATGGAAAGATCCACCATTTTTAATAGGTAAACCATCTATTTCTATGGGCCATCTATGCCATGGCTATGTTAGTCATAACCAGAGGATATACTAGAGATATCTTGGGATATGAGGATGTCATCGAGGGAATATTTTCTGGAAATCTCTTCTAGGGAAATCATCCATCAATGTAGGGTTTTTGGCACGCCAGACTCTTGGGTTATCGTACGTGGAAACAATGGGATAGAAAACAACAGGGGAATATGGATGTGGGTCAAAATGGAAGACCTAGGGGACCACAGATGTTAGTCTAGTTTAGTATTAACCATCCAATTATTGGGGTACCTAATTTTGACCCATACCCATATGGCTAACCATTGGGAAGTGACGTCGGACAATGGGATAGAAAATTCATCTCAACACTTCGACACAGACGGGATGTTTTAAGGGGACATAACAAAGGATTCATGGTGATGATATCATGATGATTACCCTCTGGTGAATTAGCAAATAGTCCCTGAAAAGAGCCATCGTTAGCTGAAACTCATCTTCCAACCCCGATTTCAGAACTGCCAGGGTCGTCATGTTACTGGAGGGTACCATCATGGAGATTCACTGGTTCCAGGCCTGGCCTGTAGCTCCAGGATTTGCGTTGAAGTTGAATTTCCTATCGACTTGAGGTCAAAAACCATGGGTTTTCTCCTAAAATCCGTGCGAATCACTCATCGGGGCGGGTCGCTGTGAGGAAACCATTTAAATTACCCTCTGGTAATTTGTTACATAGCTATTGAAAATGACCATTGAAATAGTGAGTTTTCCCATCAAAAATGGTGGATCTTTCCATAGCTATTTTGACATAACCAGAGGGTAAGGCATAGCAATCCTCTTCTGGTTGCTGCTTTCAATGTGACCACCTTTGGACCTTTAAGATATCCCAAGGACAACATAACTGACATAACATGTCCGGACACAACCGGAGGATATCGATATCCAGTGTTTTTAGCTGGTTAGGACAATATATCCACATTTCATAGCCCAAAAAAAAGAAAGTCTTATCAGATTACCTTCTCGGTCTTCCCTTTTAAATCACCCCAATCGACTGGCGACAAAAAATTGGCGTCCCCAAGTTCCATGGTTCAGTGGCCGATTCGGGCGATCGACTTCACAAACTTTGGGTAAAGCTGATCTAATCCCACATATGCGAACCATGGTGCTGGTATATTTGCCCACAAAACTGGATGATTTTTGGGGGAAATGTATGGAAATGTTGGGATTCATATTCCATCACCAGCATTTGGGATAGTTAGATTGCCAGGATTCCCCTATGTTTGGTGCTACTTCCCCCAATTTTGGTGGCTTCAACGCCAAGGGCCCCAAGGGCCCCAAGGGCCCCAATGTTTGTGCGGCTTGGTGACCACGAAGCCAACCTCTACGGCTCTGCGGGCCAGGTGATGGAACACCCCCGTCATGGCAAGCAACAAATCAAGCAAGTCAGGATGAACATACTTATTATCTTATTACACTATATTACACTATGATATACCATGATGAACCATTTCATGATTATATGATATTATATGTCCTTCCAAATTTTAAGAGCCATCCATCCAAAAGGCCTTGAAAAAACTGCAACGCATCGTGCCTTCAGGGTGTTGGTGACCAGAAGGTTTGAGACCTGGAATGGGGGTACCCGGATGGCTGGATGGTTTACAATAGAAAATCCCACTAAAATGCATGATTCGGGGGGTACCCCTATTTTTTGAAAACCTCCATGTTACTTCCATGTTTTGATTGAAACATGGGTGTCAATAAACAGCACAAAAGGATATATACAACAGGGTTGTTTTTTCTCTACATGGAGATGTTTATTGTTTATAGCTTTAAGCGAATGTTGCCACTGCAGCATGTAGAACTCTACACATTCCGACATTGTTGGTCCATGTCCAGTCCACTACATAGTCCGCTCCTGTGTGAACTGTTTGGGATTTTTGACGGATATGTTTTCTGAGGTACATGAAAGGAGCATACCTCCATTCAATCCGACTTATAAATAATGTTTGGGATAAAAAACATAAACATACATTAAATGGACCAACTAATTTTCCAGTGGTATCCCACACAGCGATGGGATGACACAACTTCTTAAGGTGTTTTTTTTAATAAACCCAAACAGGCTGGTTTCAGCTCTCCGGTGAAAAAACCTAGGACCGAAAAAACCAAGAAATCCATCGAAATCCATGAGGGAAAACATCCAGCAAAGCATGTTGGTCCAGCGAAACCACCAACCTATCAACCTTTGGTTGACTGTATAATGGGAGAAATATGTGAGAAAACCATAGAAAACATAGAACTGTTGAGGTATTTGGGTATTATCCCTAGTACTTGCTGATGATATCACCATTAAATCAATGTTTGCATATCATATCATAACCCTATTAATATCTCCTATTCAATCACCATTCCTTCCCAATCTTGGCTTGATTCATACCCCATTGTCGCCATTATTTCAAATTGGATCGAATTATTGCACAGAATGTTAGCAAAGCAATAGTAAACCATCCCCAATTCTACCATTTCTATGGCTAGAAACCATCGAATCAAAATATTCTTGGATGTTGTTGGTGAATATCCCATACATCTGGGTAAATTATCATATTTCACTAACCTGAATAGTTCGGCCACTCATCTTCCCTTCCCGGCCCATGCCCTGCCCACTGAATAGTTCGGCCATTTGGGGATGATTTCCCCTACTAACCATGATTTACTCACATTTTCCTTGGTTCATATCCCTGGTGTCCATGGGGCTAGCCCCACATCCCATCGGCCATAGCGCCTTGTCGGTGGTCAGCGCCGCGATGTCACGGATATCTTCCCGAAATAAGGCGTAGCCTCAGGCGCAAACCGAAGAGAAAATGCTGACCGTCTTCATTTACTGTGTAGATGGTCATATGAAAAAACATTGCACATATGTATATATATACTTGTATACATGTATACATGTATGTATGTATGTATGTATGTATGTATGTATGTATGTATGTATGTATGTATGTATGTATGTATGTATGTATGTATGTATGTATGTATGTATGTATGTATTTATGTAATGTATGTATGTATGTATGTATGTATGTATGTATGTATGTATGTATGTATGTATGTATGTATGTATGTATGTATGTATGTATGTATGTATGTATGTATGTATGTATGTATGTATGTATGTATGTATGTATGTATGTATGTATGTATGTATGTATGTATGTATGTATGTATGTATGTATGTATGTATGTATGTATGTATGTATGTATGTATGTATGTATGTATGTATGTATGTATGTATGTATGTATGTATGTATGTATATGCTAATGGTATAGATGGATGATTATTCTACAGTAGATTATTTTTGAAAAAGTATAACATCATCTATTTGTTGACCATATCTATGACATATGGGAAAATGATGGCTAAACAATGGATGATGGTGAAATCCATAGATTAAATATGGTTAAAGATGGTTCAATCAATGTTAAATCCATAGATTCTTATATGATCATTATGGATAATCCATTTAGACATGGAGATTTTTAGTTCACCAATCATTGGATATGATCCATGGTGAAACCAGCAGCTCTCCGACAAAATAGACATGTCACATATGGACATTCGGATTATTTTATTGGTTATGTCTCTATGTCACAAAATTACTAAACAATATTGCGGAGTCAGCTTTCCAGCTAAAGATGGACATTGCAGCTTTATCGTGCTCCCACTGGAGTTGAGTCACTCTCATGGAATTCAGCAAACTTGGTAGCCATGCCCCTCTGGACACTCTTTGTTGTTGCTTCCCCACTTCTTGGTGATGTCCCCTTGATGGCTAGATCCAAACTCGGCTTGAGCCCTGTCCAACACTTCCGCCCGAACAAATACCAGCCAAAGGTACGTGCCAAATTCACCTGCCGGTGTCAAATGGGGTTCAACTGAATTTATCCAACAAACAGGGGAAATTCAAACAGTAGCCCCACTGGGAGGCGCTTAACTAACTAACCAACAAAAAGGGTTTTTTTCGGGTTCAACTAACGGTTGGCGTAGGCTACTCCCGCCTTTGGTGAATCGAACAAACGGTGGGGGCTGCTTTCATGACCAATTGGCTATAGCTGCGTATTGTAAAGTTTTTCGTGGAGATTACCATCTATAGCAAAAAAAATAAGTCATATGTACCCTCTGGTTATGACTAACATAGCTATTGAAAATGGCCCATTTATAGTGGATTTACCTATTCAAAATGGTGGATCTTTCCATAGTTATGTGGCTGTTTACCAGAGGGTAACATATGTATGATTAAGTCTATATTGACCTACCGCGAAGTTTTCCATTGCCATGAAAATTCCAAACTAAAGACCCTGGGAACTGGTTTGACTGAAAACATTTCAAGATTCAAATCCCCAATAGTTGTTAATCAATCTTGTTTGACATAACCTGGATTTATGTGTGATCAATTCCCAGGGATTTCAAGATTCCCTGGACACATAAATCCCCAAATAATGACGGTTTTGTCCACCAATAGTGGTCAACTTCCCTGGGAAACTGATCTTCTAAGGGTTGGAATTTGGGGCAGTCCCAACATGTTTAAGACCAAACCCACGTCCCACACATCATCCACGTACGGGATGATATCCTGGTAATTCCTGGTATGTTTACCTTACTGCAGTCATACTATGAAAGTTTTGACCCACTCCCAGAACATCCGCTCACCGCCAAACCAGTCACATTCTGTTTCTGGAAATCGCGTGATTGTCGCAAGGGTACGTCGAACATGTAATTCCTGAGGGGCCACGACGCTCGAAAGACAAGAGTTTCAACAGGTTTCGTTCGAATCCCAAAAACCCAAAAAATATAAACCTCCAAGATCTTCCAAGACCCTCTGGTAAAATGTGAGTTGGATCTTTTCACATATGGGAGATCCAAACAAGGGTCGGTATATATATATATATAATTATATATATTTATATTATATACATATATTATTTTATTTTGCTATTTTTATAGTTTGAACCATGTTCCGCAAGTTCTTCACCGACTGTTCCTCTGCGGGTACATTATAATGTCAACCTAGGAAAAATAAAATTAACGTTGGTTGATCAATTCGTGGGTTGAATGCAAATAGTGAAAATCAGTTAAACATTTACAAGTTCCCAGTTTGATACCCCTCTTTTCCTGGTTTGTCATATACCTTACTTATATATGTATATACTAGTACATAATATATACATATATAGAAAGGAAGGTATTTACAGCTCAATATAATATATATATATATATACATAGTGTATATATTAAACATGATCAATTAAACCTCCGGTTTTGATCGCCAATCTGTTCTTTTGTTGAATGTTTTACAGTATCTTTAATGGTGCCATCATTCCATGTTTGCCATAAAACCTCCAATTCAACAAATATGTTGTCCTCAATTCAACCTCCATGGGTTAAATCTCCATGTTTGATGGTTCAACCCCATCGTGTTGATCTTTTTTTCTTGACCAAAACATACCAAAACGGTTCGTTGAGCTCCGATTTTGCTGTCTGAAACCTCCATGTTCGTTGGTCAAATCCCAACTGTTCCTAGTAAAACCCGCACTTTTGCCGTTTGAACTCACACTTTTTCTAACTGCGCATCCTTGGTGAAAGCCTCATCGTGTTGATCAACTTCTAATGTGTGTTACTTCAACCCTCCATTTCTGCTGGCGAAGTCCATTTTTTTGCCACCCGACTTACCCTCTGGTTATGTCAAAATAGCTATTGAAAATCACCATGTTCAATGGGAAAATCCACTATAAATCACCATTTTTAATAGGTAAACCGCCGTAGCTTTCGCGTCGAGCGTCTCCCGGTTGTACTGCCATAGGGTGTTGGCGGCGCCCGCCACCGCGGCGGCGCCGAGGAGGCCCGCGGGCATGGCTCCGATGGTTGGGGATTACCCGGCCTGGTTATGTCAAAATAGCAATGGAAAATGGCCCATAAAAATAGTGGATTTTCCCAGCTGGAAAATGGTGGATCTTTCCATAGCTATGTTAGTTTACCAGAGGGTATATGGATTCTATGGGTTTTTACAACATTATATGGGATTATATGGGATTATATGGGATTATATGACTAGATATATGGGGATGGGTCAAAACCCTGGTACCTTTTGTTCACCCCAAGTCATAGCTGGGATTTATGGATGTGAATAACCCACTAAAAATGGTATTAATAGGTATTGACCCATAGCCATATGGGTTTTTACCACATTATCCCCAATGTTTTTTTGGAATCACATTTTGGGGATGGTTTTTCTTGGAACATTTCTGAATATCTAGAATTGGACATGATCTCGTATGATAATCACCATTAGAATAAATTACCATTGGATTATATTATTGGATCATGACAATCGCCATGATCATTATACTCATATAATCACCATATATCACCACTATAATACCACATATAGTTGATTTACCTATTCAAAATGGTGATTTTCTATAGCAAACTTTGTATGTTTACCAGAGGCTAATGATCCAGTGGATGATCCCTGATCACCAGCGATCTCAACTGAACACTGCGCTGTTTGGATGTCCAGTTTCATGGGATAGGAGGAGCCAAGATTTTCTGCTTTGAGTTGATCTTCAAGTTGATGTTGAGCTGTTTCAACTAGCCCCTACCATTTCTTATTTTTTAAGGTGGGACGCCGCAACAGTGTTTGCTCGCGGCGTCCCAGATCTAGAGGCCAAAGGGCTCGAAAGGGACGTGATTCTCTGATCATCTCTGGCACTTGAAGATATGCGAATTCCATCTGACAATTGGGCGGTCACTCACCAAAATGGTGTACAACCTACATAAATGATCATAAATGGTGCTGATATACGTAGTGTTCAACCAAGTATGGGGGCTGAATAATGACTAATAACATCTAACAACTTCTAATAACACCATCCACCTAAGCCACAACATGATTATTTTGGGGGCGGGACGGGACAAAACAAGGCCAAAAGATAGCCAGGTCATGGTATATATTTCTTTTGGGATTCAAACTGGTTTGGACTTTACCTTAGAATACCTTAGCGCGGTTTCAACATGCGGAACCATAATTGGTTAGAACCACAGCCAAACTGAGTAGGTCTGTTCGGACCAAACAGGAGTTGGTAAATGTCCCGTTTTGTGGATTTTGAACATCACTCTCAACTATCAAATGGAGAATATATCCCAATCTCAATAGTTGGGTAATATGAACAATTTGGACATTCACCAACCCCTTTTCAAAGGAAAATAATGATGTATCGGATCTTAAAGCACAAAATCACTATTTGATAGTCACCATTGTCAAATGTTTGGCTAACTCATTTCCAACACATGGGAACCACCCCAAACCACCGGGGCCCTCAGGTGATGGCCTTCGAAGGTAGCATATATCTACAAGTATACCGGCATACCTCATACCATGTACATATGTTGAATTGTGGTTCATACCATAGTTGCATATATATATATATATGTAATGACCATTTCAGGTACCTAATTTGGGGGTACCTAGTATGTATAATGCCTATGTAGGGGGATATGCACCAAAAATATGACTCTATGTGGTAAAGTACCTCCATGTTAGGGTCCTGAAATTTACATTGAATACACATATATCCATAGACAGTTTTACGTCTTCTAGACACGATGAAAAGTGGCCTTCAAAAGGCTTCACAGTCTTGTTTTTTTTCCATTTTTGCTGCTGGATAAATTGATGTCTTTGTTGGCCCCTTGGTGTCCCTTGATTTCCCTCCTTGGATCTGGGGATATCTTGGGCATCATTAGACTTCCAAAACGGACGATCTCAGCGAATTTTCCGACAAAAATGGAAACTAAATCCATAATCCATTCATTTATGAAGATCCATTCAGATCATTTACTAAGATTGTATAAATCGATTGGTTAACGATTGGATTTCGGATGTCCCATTTAAAGTTGGGCTACCAATTCATTTAAAATGCTGGCTCTTTTAATGATGGCTTTTATGGTTGAACCCCCCACTTATGTCAAAAAAACAATCATAGTTCATAGATGTTCATAGTGAACTTGGCATCCATTAATTTCCGAAAAAAGGCCAATGTCCTAAATGTTCCCAAGTTCCCTAAAAATTGATCTCAATTAATCTGGTTGGCGGTTTTAACCATCTTGAAAATATGAAAGTCACTGGAAAGGATGATCCCATATATTATGGAAAATAAAATTCATGTTGCAACCACCAACCAGTATATTATAATCATTGATTATCATCATTAACCATTATTAACCAACCAGAAAATTATGGAAAATACCCTCTGGTAAACTAACATAGCTATGGAAAATCACCATTTTATAGCTGGGAAAATCCACTATAAATCACCATTTTCAATAGCTATGTTAGTCATAACCAGAGGGTAATCCAGTCATGTTTGAAACCACCAACCAGTAATGGTCCCTTAAAAAAACCCATCACTTCCTTGGTGTTGAGCGATCCGAACCCATCTGGCGGAGCGTTCCATATCCCGCGTGGGGCTTGGTCTCCTGCCGCAACATCTACACGCGTGTCACGGATGACTAGCTGAAAAATAATACCATAAATTGGCATTGTTTAGTGAGAAAAGAAATTTGTTAACTAAATTCAAATGGGAGATTTTCCAGGTGGTACACACAACTTTTGTTTCGTACCATTAAATTAAATTCGTGGTTCTGTTCTGATTTTCCTCCAACGACTTCTTGAAATTTCAGATAATCAGCAAGTAATGGGCTAGAAAATGCTAGAAAATATCAACAAAGAGTATTTCAGATAGGAAAGGAATATCAAACAACATCAACCATATTGACACTTTACCCACATGTTTGTCGATTGATTGCCCACATTTCGATGCTAAAATCAATTGAGTTCCTACCACCAAGAGGTTCCCCAAAATTTCATGGTTCAAAACCAAAATTTCCTTGTGAAAATTGCCAAGAGAATGGGGGGTTTTACCATGTTTTACCCTATTTTGAGACACACCATGACACACCCAAATATCAAGTCCTGTTTGCACATCGAAAAAAAAACACATCATATCAAATCATATCCACAGTATATCCGGAATGTGTTCACATATTTTATCAACATTGGGAGACACAACCATATATTCCCATCATGATCTCCTGGTAGGCGTTGTGACAATGATTCCAAAAGCCCCAAGCCAATCGCGGGTCACCAGTCACCTGTAGAAAAAAAAAGGCAGGTCAGACCGGTCAGACCGGTCACATGCGTCGTGGGGATAATACTTGATAATACCCTCCATTTTTTTTCACATAGACCCTGAAAATAGACATGTTTTATCATTGCCAATCTTAGATACCCTGTAAAAAAAATCTTTGCTGGTTAGTAGATATTCCCATTAATAATTAAAGTATCCATCTAAGATTGACCTAGTTATCATGTTAAAGTGGAAAGCAATCTTCTAACCCCCGACTCCCGCAACACGGGGTCTAGATCATCGGGATAATCACAAATGGTCAATCAAAAGGGCCCCACAATGCGCCGCGGCTTATGAATGGCAAATCTCAAGCAACAAAAACGAATACATAAAAGTCGACTTTTACCGTGGATTGAACATTGGCTTCTATTTACCTACTCAAATTTTAGTGATGATATTAATAAGAATGTCATCTACCGGACCGTATGATACGGCATATGATATGGGATGACAGTACTCATCATATTACCAACATTTACCAAGCAATACATGTGCCATATTGTTTGCTATTTGCTAATATCATCAATTAGTAATAATATATATATATATAATGCATTATATAAATATGAATTAGTACTAATATAATATAATCAATTATCAATATCATCATTTTTTAATAATATTTATATATATATATATCTATACATGCATGAGATACTATTGGACAATCCCACGCATCAGAAATGGTCATATAATTTCTCAATGCTCTCCAATATCCCATACGATTATTCAACATCCCATATTCCCAATCCAGATCTATCCCCACAGTTTTCCTTGCTATATCCCATTCTTCCACCGTTTTTGTTCTTTGGGGGTTTCCGAAAAATTGGGGTACCCCAATAGCTGGATGGTTTATAAGGGAAAATCCTACTGTATAAAATGGATGGTTTGGGGTACCCCCCTTTTAGGAAACCTCCATTTGGTTTAATCGCCATTGTGTCAATTTATCTAGATGACTGTATGTAGATATAGACCCCTCTGGTAATCTGGGACACTGGAACAACTGTGGCAACCTTACCAATGACTCGTGTGACAGGTGTGAGTGAAGCCCGGGGAACAACTTGAGCAGTCTATGCCGAAGAAGTCCTCCGGAAGGTTAAAAACAAAACTGAAACTGAGCCAAATGACTACATGGCAGGCTCACCATAATGGCATCCGATGTGCTCAATGATTGGGGCAAGTGCTGCAGAGACAGCACACTGTGCCTCAAAAAGTGATGTCAGTTCGCCTTCGATTCTGCCGCCCGTTGTCAATCCAGGGTGGCCTTGTTTTGCAGATCTTGCTGCCCTCGCCCATGGTGTCAGTGATCTATCAAGCTTAGCGACAAAGGAACTGACATAGCTATGGAAACCATGGCCCATTTTTTGTTTGATGATTTCATGCTTAACAAAAATGGTGCTGTTCCATAGCTAACTGTTAGATCATCACTTAAAATTCCCATGAACTCCCATAAGTTCCCATGAAATCCCATTCAATTCAAGTACAATTTCCTACCGATGCTGAAATCCCCATGGTTTTTCACAGCCATCCGATCCCCTTTGACTTCAAAGAAACCGGCCGAGGCCGGTTTCTGGGCCCCCCCAGCCAGGGTTTCTGGGACATGATGCATTGGATTCATCTGGTTGGTGGTTTTTCGCCTAGCCCTCTGAAAAATGATGGAGTGAGTTCCTCAGTGATGATATGACATTCCCAACTGAATGGAAAGTCATAACATTCATGTTCCAAACCACCAACCAGCTAAATATCATAAACCTCATGTCCCCATTCTCCCAATTTCACCCTGTTTTTCCGAGTGAAATGATCAATTCCCACTAGCCTTGACGGATTTCTCATGGTCAACAGGAACTTCGCCAAAATGGTGGTTTGGGACATCCCAACGATTTCAACACTCGAAAACCTCCATTTTTCCCTGTGAAATCACCATTTTCCCATCTAAACCCTCTATATTGCCAATCTTAGATACCCTGCAAAAAATGACAAATTCTTTGCTGGTGAACGTAGATATTCCCATTGATACCAAAAGACTAAAGGATTAAAGTACCCATCTGGCAGCGGGTCAAAACCTTGTACCCCTGGTGAACATAAAAATAGCTGGTAAATGGATGTTCATCCCTCTAAAAATGGTATTAATAGGTATTGATTCATAGCTCATCTAAGATTGACCTAGTCCATATTTGTCCCAACTCCCGCGACGTCCCGCGCCTCATCGAACCAGCGCGGCTCGCAGATCTCCTCGTACGCCAGGCCCACGGCCTCCAGCCCGTCCCAAACGCCTCGCGCGTTTCACGACGGTTTCACGGGTGAAAACTGCAGGTTTTACCTGGAAAACACGGGGGAAAACCCGAGTAAAACCATAGGAAAACCATGGAAAACCTCCAAAAAAAGTCATTGGAAAGATCCTGGTTTTAAGCGGATTTTGCGGCTTGGCGTACAAATTCATATATAACTTATATTATTTAAATTTATATATATATATATATATATTTAATATATATATATATATATCACCCGGTTGATTCAACGGCGTTACTGATTGGTGTTTCAACTCCTATGAAACATATGCGTGTCAATTGGGGATCATCATATGTCCAACCACCAACCAGAATCACCATTTAAACTTGTAAATAAATATGAAGTGTTGTCATTGTGGTTTTCAATTGACGTTCATTTTAGACCAAGTATCCAATCAGATCCCTTGAAAAATTGATGAAATAAACAATTTACAATTCCTGCAAGCTGTTTGTTGGCTTATAACCCCGATTAATTGTGTGTTGCGTCTGCCATTAAATAAACCATAGAATTCAGCTAGTTTTCAGCCAACTTAGATAGCTAACTATGGATAAGTAGTTTAGTTGGCAGATGCTTCTCGTAGACGGCCGAGTTTATCAATCCCCAGTTAGATGGTTGAAACCTGTATGGCTTCATATTAAATCTGTGCATCGTAAGTTGCATCATTGGATTATATCAATTTTAGAATAATATCTGGTTGGTGGTATACCTACCCATCTGAAAAATATTAGTCAGTTGGGATGATGACATTCCCAATAATGTTGGATGGACAATAGTAAAGCGCGTGCAATAGCTACAAATAATTTTCAGAATCTGATTTTTCAGCCCCTATTGATTTTAAATTAGGCCTTATTGATTTTAAATTACAGACATCAATCTTGGTCCAGAGCATCTGCAATAATTGTGCTGCATTCGCAATAGCTGCAAATAATTTTCAGAAAATTCCCAAATTATCAGATTTGTCCAATACTAAATTGTACAAGTGTTAATTGAGATTTAGTATGGATGCAGGAAAAAAAACTCAGAACCAGTTGCAGTTCAGCTGTATTTTTTCCCTTCTTCCTTCTTAGTGTTTTTAATTGTGGTTGAATGGTTTTAAATTGTGATTGCATGCTTTTCAAAAGCAAAAAACAAAGCATACCTTTACCACATCAAAATTGTTTACCTTGTTCAAAAGAGCTGTTTTATTTATTAAAATCCTTTAAAAAATGCAAAAAAAACAGGTCCACAAAGGGTACCCCCTTGCAGGTCCTTGCATTTGCAATTAAAAATTGGAATTAGCACTTGCAATAAAAAACAACCTTTCTGGCTCTAGCTGTTTTTTTTTCCCTTCCTGCTTAGTGTTTTTAATTGTGGCTGAATGGTTTTTAATTGTGATTGCATGCTTTTCATTCAAAAGCAAAAAACAAAGCAAACCTTTACCACATCAAAAACTTTACCTTGTTCAAAAAAATTGGTTTCTTTATTAAAATCCTTTAACAAATTTGCAAAAAACAGGTCCACAAAGGGTACCCCCTTGCAGGCCCTTGCATTTGCAATTAAAAAATTGAATTAGCACTTGCAATAAAAACACAACCTTCTGGCTCTAGCTGATTTTTTTCCCTTCCTGCTTAGTGTTTTTAATTGTGGCTGAATGGTTTTTAATTGTGATTGCATGCTTTTCAAAAGAAAAAAAACAAAGCAGACCTTTACCACATCAAAAAACTTTACCTTGTTCAAAAGAGCTGTTTTCTTTATTAAAATCCTTTTAAACAAATGCAAAAAACAGGTCCACAAAGGGTACCCCCTTGCAGGTCCTTGCATTTGCAATTATAAAAATTGGAATTAGCACGTGCAATAAAACACAACCTTTCTGGCTCAGCTGTATTTTTTTCCCTCCTTCCTTAGTGTTTTTAATTGTGGCTGAATGGTTTTTAATTGTGATTCTCACCAAAGCCTATCAGAAAACAGAGGTTCTCAATCAGAATCCAATGAAGATCCCATCAGAGCCTATCAGAAAAGAGAGGATTTGTCAAAACCTTACAGAAGCCTTGGGGAAGAGTTGGGATTTTCGATTTACTATTGCAAAGCAGACCCCCAAAAAAACAGAAAAAAAATTAGGGGGACCCCCCCTTTACTATTGTCGATGTAACATTATATGGAAAAAAAAAATGTTCCAAACCACCAACCAGTTATATATAATCCTCAATGGCTTGCACCACTGACGATTCCCGGGTCCCGCAATGTCCCACATCTTCCACCGTGGGCGGCCTTTCTTTCCGCCGCGGAAGGTGCCAAGCCCCGCGTCGACGCCCATACCGGCCTGGAGATCGTGGGAAGATCATGGGGGAAATCTGGAAATCCGGTGGAATTTGCCGTGGATTTCAATCCCAAATGCTTCATGGTGCTGGAATATTTACCAACATGTCACCCAAAAATCTTTCAAATGTGGGTATAAATTGTATAAATATATACATGGAGCATATGGGTATGATATCAATGTAAAATATAAATGATTATGATAAAATATATGGTAAAATATGGTAAAGTATAAGGGTATATTATGATAAATATTGATTTACTTTACCTCGTTGACAAAACCCCTTTCTGTTACGGTTACACTATGAAATGTTCGACATGATTCGAAATTCGAACTCCATGCTGTAACTGAGAAGGAACTCACCAGATTCACCGAAAAATAGTGTAAAAAATGGTTTCTGTCTTGTTGGGTTCTAATTTCCCCCCTGTTTTGACCCACGCCACCTGTTGAAATAGCTACAAGCTGGATGGGATATGATATAACAACCGTCAACGATATATCCACGATGTTTGCTGGTTTAAACCTATCTTCAACGGTCAAGCCCGATAATTTCAGGTTTGTTTGAAAGTTATGTAGTGAAAAATCTTAGGCAATATTGGTTTGTATGGGGACATTCAGGGATGCTCAATTCTTCGGACAAACACATTTAGTGGTTAAATCATGTTAAATCCCCGTTGATTTTATAACACCGCCTGCAAATAGCTAGTCAACCATCATTTGTTTACAAATTGCATCGCCATATATTTGATGATGACCAAAATCCTATGAATGGCAAATGATACCCAAATCCCTATGAAATAATTCAGGATATCAGGTTTTGGGTCACTGCTCCCGTAAATTTCTTACCATGAAAAATCGACTAATTGTGGTGGTCTTATGCCATTTCATCGTTCTCCCCTTTCTGTCGCCTCTTCATATATTGTTGTTCGTTGTTCAAACCCCTAATATCGGTAACGCGATAAACAACTACATAAACTAGTTAAACATGTTCATGGTTGCCCATTATGATTCGATATGTGATTTCTGGGGATGGTTTTAACGATCGCTAAGTTAACAATCGTTTTTTAACCACGATGGAGGTTTCTATCCATTTTGGGCTACCCCAAATCATTTAGAGTTGCTAGGATTTGGTATTTTTATTGTCTGCTTGGTGTTTTTTCAACATCTTGAAACATATTAGTCAATGGGAAGGATTATATATCCCATATATTATGGAAAAAAAAAAGGTTTGAAACCACCAACCAGTAAAGCAACCATTTGGGAGTGGGTCAAAACCTATTATTATCAATTCTAATGGGATGAACATCCATCAATCCCAGCTATTTTGGGGTTCACGAGGTGCCAGGGTTTTGACCAATAGCCATTATTAACCATTATTAACCATTATTAACCATTATTAACCACTATTAACCACCTCCCCAAAAAAATCCATTCCATATATGGCAACCATTTCAAATTTTGGGCTACTCCCCATGACTATGGCAACCCCATGACGACTGAAGCCCCACATATCGATGCACTGGGCTCCCCCGACGCCGCTGCCGATGAGCAACGCGTCCGCGCCGGCGAGCCATTCGGCGGCCTGGAACAAGAAATCTTTCGGAATATGGGGATGGGTCAAAACCTTGTGAATAGATGGAAATAGCTGGTAAACAGCTGGTAAATAGCTGGTAAATAGCTGGTAAAACCCCTGGTGAACATCAAAATAGCTGGGATTGATGGATGTGAATATCCCACTAAAAATGGTATATAATAGGTATTGATCCATAGCCATATGTCAAGAAATATGTGGAAAATTTGTGGAACAAATATAGGACATGTGGAAAATGGATGAACACCATATTTTGTCATATGTTGTCCCTATCCAAGTACCGAAGGAGCATTTGGGGTATCTTTTGAGGGGTTGAGTACCTTGCTGGGAAGTATTTGGACTTGCTTTCCGACAATTGTTTGGAAAAACATTGGGAAATTCGATAAAGATTTGGATGAACACATCCAAACATTATTACTATTATTACAGTATTAGTATATAAAACGTTTGATGAAACTTTGGATGTTCGACCAACAAAAACTTTGGATCAGGTGAGGAACTTGATCTGAGAAAAAAAAACTGAATTTGTTGCAGCAAGAGTTGGAGGTAGTCTGGACGAAAATCTTGGAACATGTTGTAGAAGTGGGATGCAAAAATGAGGATTCGGATATATCTTGATGCAACTCATAAACAATGATAATTAATCTAAGTCAAGCAGCAAACAGTTGGAGGCATGCAACAGTTACCCCGTCCATCAAGATTCAGATGCGTGTAACTTCAAGTGAGATGTCGTGAGCATAAAAAGTCAGGGCCCGAGCGTAAATCCAGGAAACAAATGCTGAAGACCCAGGTACAACCAACACATCTTTGGGGAAATTCGCGGAAATGGAAAAAACATGAAGTTTTTCAGCCAAGAAAAAAGTGTACCCTCTGATTTAAAAAAAAAAAACATAGCCATGGAAAATGGCCCATTTATAGATGGTTTACCGTTCTTAAAAATGGTGGATCTTTCCATGGCAAACTGTTAGTCATAACCAGATGGAAAATTCCTCTTTTTACCTCTACTGGTTGACCTGCTCCTCGAAGACAGCCAATGGCCTGCCAGCCGCTCTCTCCTCCGCTGCTGGCGAGCTCCCGAACTCTGACAGCTTTTGGAATCTTCTTGTTCCGACCAGTGAGAGATTTAGGTTGGCCAACTTCATCCTTGAATGAACAATGGAGACAACTCTGCAAAGTTGGCCTCTTTCAGCTGATCGAAGTCAAAGGCTCCGACATCAATGCTCTCAATGCTCTCTCAATGATGTCCTGCAAAAGTTGAGTATGCCCGTAGTTAATAACCGGAATGAGGCCTGCCTCAAGATCGGGAACGGGGAGAGTGATCACTGAGTCCATCTCATTCTCTGAGAGAGCTGCTCTGAGCTGAAGTTCAAATTCTTTTGCCTTGGCCTGCTGATTTGTCCCCAAAGTCATCTTCGAAAGTGCTTCCTGCTGATCTTTCTGGGAGTACCCCAGGTCGAATTCTGTTTCAAGAGGCGTGACCTGTCATTTCCCCAGATTGCGGAACTGCCCCTCTGAGTGGCCCTTTTGAGATTCAGACCTTTGAGTTTATCGTTTGGGGTAAAAAGTGTAAATTTAAACCAACAATAAGAACTTGGACAATTGCAAAATTTATCAGCAACAGTGGGGATTGACCGACGGAAACATTGAGATGTAACCAGAAAACATGAGAGTCTATATTAAGATATATTAAGATACCCAAACAGGATTTCAACGAGCACTTAAAATACTTAAAACGGTTTCACTGAATTTCAGACACCTAAACTGGAGGCACCTGTGACGTCTACGTAAAGCCTACATCCTGTACCAATGGACGGCCTGTACCAATGGACGGCCTGTGGGAGACTGGCAAGAGGGCACCGTCTGAAGAAAAGCATTGCTTAGTCATGCTTAGTCTCAGATACCTTGCATTGAAAAAAAAATATGGCAACAAAAATGAGGTAGAAATATTAGTAGAAATCAAATCTCCGAAAGCTCCTGTCAAGTTTTTTTTTGATGTTCAATCCCGGGCCGCACCTGCGCTAAGGAATGCACCACTTCTTCTTTGCTCATGGAAGCATTCGCCTGGCAAGACGCTCGTGAAAATGGCGCTTGCGCCGCTGAAGCCGCAAAGGGCTGTGAAAATGGGGTACCCCTGGTACCCCTCCCAACAAAAATCATCATCATCTTAGTATATTATGTATATTACACTATATTTCATATTTTATGACAACCTGATGAACATAAATATGACTTTTGATAGGAACATGATTTTCTAAACCATGAAATTTCGAGGGACCATCAGACAGACCCCCCAGGTTTGCCGTCGAAAATGCTTGGTGATTTCAACCCCTGATTGCCTAAAAAAAAATGTGTCACTTTATGGATGAGAATCCCAAATGATCTGGTTGGTGGTTTCAACCCCTCTGAAAAATATTAGTCAAATGGGATGATTATTCCCAATATATGGAAAAGAAAAATGACTGTTCCAAACCACCAACCAGCTATAGTTGAGAAACATAAATTGAAAATGACATATACCCTCCAGTGAACTAAGATAGCTATTTTTTAGATGGCCCAGTTGATTCGTTGATTTACCTATCAAACATCTTCAAAAACCGTGATTTTCCATAGCTACGTTCGTTTACCAAAGGGAGTCAAAGGGTATCTGAAAGCGTCAACCCGTGGGTTTTGTTCGGCGATCCAAAAGCCTGGACGCCGAACCCAAGCTGCTAAATGATTAAACTATATTATCAAATAGATGATCATACCCCTATAAATGAGGTAACCATAGCTTTTGATCCATTCATATATCTAGACTAATACAGCTGGATCGTTCATGAAGTCTAGCAACCAAGTCCCTTGAAATAAACAAGTTTCAGTCAAATTCCTTTGCTATCTATGGCGATTACATGTAAATTTATATATCAAGTTTGTTTTCCCACTTCGAAGTGTCCATGATCTTGAACTTCATATCACATGCCAAAATATTCGATCAAATCCGCGCTTCACCATGCTTCTCTCTGCTTGATAAGCCATGAACAAAGCCACACTTCTGGACACTGTATGGAAGGATTCGAGTCCAAAAACGTTGCCCCAAAAAATAGGTGACCTCATCTGGTTTTTGGTGAGCCATCCCAAGAATCGCATCCATTCTCATGATTTCAACCCATCCCCCGAAAAAAGGGTAGGATAAACCTCTGACAAATCACTACTTACTCTCTGGTAAACATACAAAAAACTATGGAACATCAGCATTTTATAGCTGGGTAAATCAACTATTTCGATTGGGCCATTTCCAATAGCTATTTTGACATAACCAGGCCGGGTACAGCCTGAAAAAAAAAACACGTTTACCCCATGGTAAGCAAACATGTCTGGAAAATCTCCAGCCGTAGTTCGATGATGTTTCTGGTTTTCCCAGCAAGCCATGTTTCATGACACCCAGGGGTAAATCCATATGTAATCATCCCATCTCTAAGCCATCCCTGTTATAGAAACCATTTAGATATAAAGCCAGATTAATTACATTATCTACTGAAAAGTGTCTGCAAGAAATTGGTAATTCAGTTTTATTGCTTTAATAAAATATTAATTACCTTTGCCAGAATATATCTACATTATTAAAACTGAAAAGTAATTCATGCAATTCATATGTTTCTGTAAAAGCTTCTGCAAGAAGATGATTGCACTCAAGAGAGGAGTGGTGTTGGAAAGCATTTGTCGGAAACACTCGTCATTCAATGAGAGCAGAATATCAGCACTCATGTTTTTCTGAACAAGAAGTCTTGTGACAATCTCTCGTACAGGAAAGTACACGGCCTGTTTTCCACGGCACATCAATCATTGCAAGATAGATTCCAGCCAGTCCAAATGCCAGCATTGCTGTCAGCAAGCACATGTCAGCATCATTGTCGAAAAAGACCTACTTGTGCCATTTCTGCGCTTTGGTTTTGGCATAGAGGTAATCCTGCAGCCAATCCGCTTCAAATGCAACTTAGATAACTTAGTCCAATGCAACGGCACACATCACAACTTCACTGTACGTTTTCGAGATGAGAATCCAAGTCGCTAGACCCCTGCCAATACCAGCTGCCAGTGTCGTAATCCCATCATGTACCCAATAATAGTTAGGTTGTACATTGGTTGTACATTAATGTTGATATTGATTTAGTAAATCCCAGTATGTATCCACTGGGAATTACTAGCATTCTTCCTTATTTTTATCAAATAACCACTAAGAAACAACCATGATTCAAGATTATTCACCACTATTAACCGTTACCCTCCCAAAATTAACATAGACTCTGCCATGAGTCGGGGGTTGGAAGGCTACTCTTCACTAAGAATCGTCTATTTTCAGGGTCCAGCTGTTAGTTTGGGGCTGTTAAAACACTATTAGTGCTATCGTTCTTGGTTAAATCTTATTGTTCATCACCTCAAAACCTCAAAACTTCATCACTTTTTTTGGGTCAATCTTTGGTAGTTTCTCAACAAAATGCTGAAGTTATGGACAGTTTCAGTGTTTTTCGCAAAAATAAAGGATGAGTTTCTACCCATCCAAGGATGGGGATGTATTGACCCGGCCATGAGTCGGGGGTTGGAAGACTACTGAAACAGGGTCGAGCTGGAGCTGTTTGGGAGTCAACAACTATATTCCATCATTTTCAATCATTCTTGATGAAAGAACACGTGACATACCATTCATTCTTGATTAAATCATCTTAAGTGATATTAATATATATATACATATTAATATCATAGAAACTTATCATTCACCACGTTTTTGACCCCTGAAAACACCACGGATCCACCCGCCCCGCGCCAGCAGCCGCTCGTCTGGCATGCTGCAGTTCTTGGGTCGCAGGACACCGCCGCTCATCACGAACCTCGGCGAGGTTCGTAGGTTCTGGTCCAATGGTTAGAATAACTGCTGGTTGGTGGTTGACCTACCCCATGGAAATAGTGGTTAATGATGGTTAATGATGGTTAATGATGGTTAATGATGGTTAATGATGGTTAATGATGGTTAATGATGGTTAATGATAGTTAATAGTGGTTAATAGTGGTTAATGATGGTTAATCATTGGTTAAAAACTAGGCTGGTTGGTGGTTGAGCCCTATCCCTCTGAAAAATGATGGAGTGAAAGTCAGCTGGGATGATGAAATTCCCAATATATGGAAAGTCATAAAATTCCATGGTTCCAAACCACCAACCAGACTGTTAATGAGCATTGTTCAATGAGATTGAACCAACTGTTATGGTTACACCATGTTACACCCAATGCTATCAATTATGATTATGTTCATAAGTGTTATGGTTGATAGCTGTTAATAAGCATGGTCCGACCGAGTCCTTTTCCCATGCTGGTGATAGCGCTAAGCGAATTCTTCAACGAGCTAGGTTTCCTAGGTGAATAAGCCACAAAGTTTGGGATTTGCCTGGGAAAAACCTTGAAAAATGTCGGAAAACTCTTGGAGACTTGGAAACAAACTCAGAACATTTACTGACTGGGGAAAAAACTCAGACAAGTTTTCGTGGAAACACTGGGGAAAAAAAACTTGGGAAACAATGAGGAAAAAAAAATGGTCCCCATGAAAACAGCTAATTTTCGTGGATTTGATTGAGGTGATTTAGCTACATCATTGGACAAAATGTAGTTGACTATCAAGAATGGTTACTTGATTAGGAAAAAATGATATATGATGGGGATAGGATGTGGCACAAGTGTAATAAAAGTTGCCATACTAAATAGAATATACCATCTGGTTATTTAACATAGCCATGGAAAATCACATTTTTTAATAGGTAAACCATCTATAAATGGGCCATTTTCCATGGCTATGTTAAATAACCAGAGGGTATATTCAAATACAATTTATAGCGCCATATGACATGTTTTTTTGGGTCCAAATTTATGGTTTTTCTATACCTCCAAGCTATGGCATTTTTTTGAGAAACATGGTGACTATAAATCTTTTGGGTACGGTTTAAGGCACATCCGTGGGGATTTCAAGAAGTGACGGACTTCACCAGAAAAACATCATGGATCATCATGGCATAACTGCACTAAAGTGGGAACAGAATGGGGATCAAAAATGATCAAGATATAGTTGGGATACACGGGTTAATAATGTTTAATATATTTAAAAAAAAAAAAAAACTTGGCTTGTGAACACAAATGTTGATGGAAGCAGGAAATATGTTGAAATGACCATCGAAAAAAAAAAAAATTGAGGAGAAACACATGACATATCAAATGGGATATCATGGACCCAAGAAATCCAAGCCCTCACTATCCCTCACTCTTTTAGGAGTTGGCTTGTTGGTGTCTTGCTTAAGATGCTTGACATTGATTGACCATTGTTTCTGGGTAAATTATAATATTTCACTAACCTGAATTAAGGCCATTTGGGGATGATTCCCCTTACTAACTGTGATTTCCAGTGAGGTCGCAGTGAGGTCGTTATAATTTACCCAGATTCTTTGTGAATCAATTCCATTGCAGTTGTTCTTGCTTAAATCTTATGTAAAAGAAGCATCCACATTGAAATTCTCTGCTGAAAAAAATCCTCATTTTGATGAGTCCAAGTTCTTGATGGTTCAACCAGTTACCATAGTTACCCTCTGGTAATTTAACAAAATAGCTATTGAAAATGGCCCATTTATAGTTGATTTACCTATCAAAGATGGTGGATTTTCCATAGTTATGTTAGTTTAACAGATGATGATTTTCCATTT
This sequence comes from Cladocopium goreaui, assembly GCA_947184155.2. Taxonomy (NCBI): domain Eukaryota; class Dinophyceae; order Suessiales; family Symbiodiniaceae; genus Cladocopium; species Cladocopium goreaui. The sequence continues at coordinate 134,038 of CAMXCT020000062.1, read as the reverse complement.
ACCTATTAAAAATGATGATTTTCCATGGCAAACTGTTAGTTTACCAGGCCGGGTAGCCTCTACCAATCAAACCCGGCTGGAAAATCCACGATAGCTCGCCGTGGAGGTCTATAGCTGGGTGATTTTCCAGCACGCCATGTTTCATTACCGGAGGCTAACTTCAATGATCATATATATATATATAATTATATATCATATATATATATAAATATATATATATATACCCCTATGAATCAATGAACCATTATTAACCATGAACCATTATGAATCATTAACATCCATAAAAACCATATTTAACCATCATTCACCATACGCAACCATTATTTTTCGCATGCTTTTCCGGGCCCCGCTTGCGAGGCGCATCTCCAACTGCTGACGGGTCCAGTGCTTCACCTCCAGAGGCAGTTGGAGGCCTGCGCAGAGTTTTTGTTTGGGTTTTTCACCTGGAAAAATTGGAAAAAATGCAGGGAAAATATGGATGACAGCTCATATGACAATAGTGATTGTGGCTGGGAGATTTACTGGGAGATTCACTGAATCCATCTAACCATTGATTTGATGGGATATTCAAATGGATAACCAATGGATATCCATATATTATATATATATATATATATATGATCGAGAGACCTTTAGGTACCATTTTGTTCCGGTTAATTCTGATAAAATTTAGAGCCTTTTGGAAAATTGAGAGGATTTAGACAATTAAATCTTTTAATCCTTTTAATCCTCCAGAGCCTTTGGAGGATTAAAAGGATTAAATGATTTAATTCTTTTGATCCTTTTAATCCTCCAGAGCCTCCAAAACCCCAATGTGAGGACCAACCAATTAATCCTTTTAATCCTTTTAATCCTCCAGAGCCTTTGGAGGATTAAAAGGATTAAAAGGATTAAATGATTTAATTCTTTTAATCCTTTTAATCCTCCAGAGCCTTTGGGGGATTAAAAGGATTAAAAGGATTAAATCATTTAATCCAATGCTTGGGCCTTAGATTCCAGATCTCTGGAGGATTAAAAGGATTAAAAGGATTAAAAGGATTAAATGATTTAATCCTTTTAATCCTTTTGATCCTCGACAGCCTTTGGAGGATTAAAAGGATTAAAAGGATTAAAAGGATTAAATGATTTAATTCTTTTAATCCTTTTAATCCTCCAGAGCCTTTGGGGGATTAAAAGGATTTAAAGGATTAAATGATTTAATCCTTTTAATCCTTTTAATCGTTTTAATCCTTTTAATCCTCCAGAGCCTCCAAAACCCCAATGTGAGGACCAACCAATTAATCCTTTTAATCCTTTTAATCCTCCAGAGCCTTTGGAGGATTAAAAGGATTAAAAGGATTAAATGATTTAATTCTTTTAATCCTTTTAATCCTCCAGAGCCTTTGGGGGATTAAAGGATTAAACGGATTAAATAATTTAATCCAATGCTTGGGCCTTAGATTCCAGATCTCTGGAGGATTAAAAGGATTAAAAGGATTAAAAGGATTAAATGATTTAATCCTTTTAATCCTTTTAATCCTCCAGAGCCTTTGGGGGATTAAAAGGATTTAAAGGATTAAATGATTTAATCCTTTTAATCCTTTTAATCCTTTTAATCCTTTTAATCCTCCAGAGCCTCCAACACCCCAATGTGAGGACCAACCAATTAATCCTTTTAATCCTTTTAATCCTTTTAATCCTCCAGAGCCTTTGGAGGATTAAAAGGATTAAAAGGATTAAATGATTTAATTCTTTTAATCCTTTTAATCCTCCAGAGCCTTTGGGGGATTAAAAGGATTAAACGGATTAAATCATTTAATCCAATGCTTGGGCCTTAGATTCCAGATCTCTGGAGGATTAAAAGGATTAAAAGGATTAAAAGGATTAAATGATTTAATCCTTTTAATCCTTTTAATCCTTTTAATCCTTTTAATCCTCCAGAGCCTCCAAAACCCCAATGTGAGGACCAACCAATTAATCCTTTTAATCCTTTTAATCCCTTTAATCCTCCAGAGCCTTTGGAGGATTAAAAGGATTAAAAGGATTAAATGATTTAATCCTTTTAATCCTTTTAATCCTCCAGAGCCTTTGGGGGATTAAAAGGATTTAAAGGATTAAATGATTTAATCCTTTTAATCCGTTTAATCCGTTTAATCCTTTTAATCCTCCAGAGCCTCCAAAACCCCAATGTGAGGACCAACCAATTAATCCGTTTAATCCTTTTAATCCTCCAGAGCCTTTGGAGGATTAAAAGGATTAAAAGGATTAAATGATTTAATTCTTTTAATCCTTTTAATCCTCCAGAGCCTTTGGGGGATTAAAAGGATTAACCGGATTAAATAATTTAATCCAATGCTTGGGCCTTAGATTCCAGATCTCTGGGGGATTAAAAGGATTAAAAGGATTAAAAGGATTAAATGATTTAATCCTTTTAATCCTCCAGAGCCTTTGAGGGATTAAAAGGATTAAAAGATTTAATCCTTTTAATCCTTTTAATCCTTTTAATCCTTTTAATCCTCCAGAGCCTCCAAAACCCCAATGTGAGGACCAACCAATTAATCCTTTTAATCCGTTTAATCCTTTTAATCCTCCAGAGCCTTTGGAGGATTAAAAGGATTAAAAGGATTAAATGATTTAATTCTTTTAATCCTTTTAATCCTCCAGAGCCTTTGGGGGATTAAAGGATTAACCGGATTAAATAATTTAATCCAATGCTTGGGCCTTAGATTCCAGATCTCTGGAGGATTAAAAGGATTAAAAGGATTAAAATGATTAAAAGGATTAAAAAGATTAAATGATTTAATCCTTTTAATCCTTTTAATCATTTTAATCCTTTTAATCCTTTTAATCCTTTTAATGTCTCTTGGCCTTTGCGCCTGTCTCTTGGCCTTTGCGCCTGTCTCTTGGCCTTTGCGCCTGTCTCTTGGCCTTTGCGCCTGTCTCTTGGCCTTTGCGCCTTTCTCTTGGCCTTTGCGCCTGCTCTCTTGGCCTTTGCGCCTGTCTCTTGGCCTTTCTTGGCGCCCTGTCTCTTGGCCTTTGCGTCCTTGGCCTCTCTCTTGGCCTTTGCGCCTGTCTCTTGGCCTTTGCGCCTGTCTCTTGGCCTTTGCGCCTGTCTCTTGGCCTTTGCGCCTGTCTCTTGGCCTTTGCGCCTGTCTCTTGGCCTTTGCGCCTGTCTCTTGGCCTTTGCGCCTGTCTCGTGGCCTTTGCGCCTTTCTCTTGGCCTTTGCGCCTGTCTCTTGGCCTTTGCGCCTGTCTCTTGGCCTTTGCGCCTGTCTCTTGGCCTTTGCGCCTGTCTCTTGGCCTTTGCGTCTCTTGGCCTTTGCGCCTGTCTCTTGGCCTTTGCGCCTGTCTCTTGGCCTTTGCGCCTGTCTCTTGGCCTTTGCGCCTGTCTCTTGGCCTTTGCGCCTGTCTCTTGGCCTTTGCGCCTGTCTCTTGGCCTTTGCGCCTGTCTCTTGGCCTTTGTGCCTGTCTCTTGGCCCTTGCACCTGTCTCGTGGCCTTTGCGCCTGTCTCTTGGCCTTTGCGCCTGTCTCTTGGCCTTTGCGCCTGTCTCTTGGCCTTTGCGCCTTTCTCTTGGCCTTTGCGCTTGCTTCTGGGCCTTTGCGTCTGTGTCTTCGTTTTTGCGCCTGCTTCTTGGCCTTTGCGCCTGCTTCTTGGCTTTTGCCTTTGTATTTGCTTTGGTGGACTTACCTTTTTAACATTTTTAAGCTTGTTTTTTAAGCTTCTGGTTGTACTTTTTTGTATATTCTTGTTCTTGGCTTGCATTTTTCCCATTAACATATAGTTCTTTTTCTAAAACAGAAAACCTTTGAAATATGATGGTATAGTACATATGACATATTTTTGATTTGGCAGGGACCATTCATGTTTCATTGTACAATCTAGACTGACGGATGCTGCGTGAGAAGCTAATAGACCGACAAACAAGAGAGGTATAACAGCTCTGTTAGGGCAGTTGTCGTTTTGGCTACAAGCTAGAACCTACTCACCCTAAAAAGTTGCGAAAAGGGAGCCTTATCTGTCACCGAATTATATCGGATGCGGGGCTGGTGTTGCTGCTGTTGCATGTCGGTAGCGGAGCTGGTAGGGGAGCTGGTAGCGGAGTATTCCTAGCTGGTTTCGCGGGAGGGAATCACATGCTTGATGGTGCCTTTGTTTGCTTTGGGCAACACGGCCGAACTGTCTGCTGGAGATGGTCTATGAGAAACCAAAAGGCCAACAAACAAGAGAGGTATAACAGCTCTGTTAGGGCAGTTGTCTTTTTGGCTACAAGCTGGAATCAGCCCAGCCTAAAAAGTTGCGAAAAGGGAGCCTTATCTGTCACCGAAATATATCGGATGTGGGGCTGGTGTTGCTGCTGTTGCATGTCGGTAGCGGAGCTGGTAGGGGAGCTGGTAGCGGAGTATTCCTAGCTGGTTTCGCAGGAGGGAATCACATGCTTGATGGTGCCTTTGCTTGCTTTGGGCAACACGGCCGAACTGTCTGCTGGAGATGGTCTATGAGAAACCAAAAGGCCGACAAACAAGAGAGGTATAACAGCTCTGTGAGGGCAGTTGTCGTTTTGGCTACAAGCTAGAACCCACCCACCCTAAAAAATTGCGAAAAGGGAGCCTTATCGGTCACCGAAATATATCGGATGTGGGGCTGGTGTTGCTGCTGTTGCATGTCGGTAGCGGAGCTGGTAGGGGAGTATCCCTGTCTGGCTTTGTGGCTGGAGGGAACCATGTGCCTGATCCACCAGAGCGCGCTGCGACTGTAACTGTACAAAACATGCATTATGGCAAGCTCTTGTCGCGCCGCGCAGCATCCTGCTTTTCCACCATTAAGCGATGCAGATAGACAGTTCAAACATGTTCAAACTTATACTTCCATTGCCCTACGCTTGACTTGTTGAATGAAAACTATGGATGCGGCCCTGCAGTTCCAGTTTCATGTTTTCTTTCAAGCGTGTGGGATGTGTATCTCAGCGCCTAGGATCTGCAACCTTTGATCGCATCAGTGCCGCTTTGACGCTTGAGACTCTGGCAGTGTGGCCAGGTGCTGGGCACATCGCATTCCTACTTTCTGAACTCTGTATATTGATTTTGCAGGCTGGTTCGAGAAGCTGCTGCAGGCGCAACTGGTTTTGGAGGCCAGGTGTGACAGACTTGCATCATTCTGGCGCCGTCTTCATGCCAGCAACGTTGCAGGGACCGCATGCTGTGACAATAGCTTTGTTATCCTTTTCTTCCGGGAAGCACGTTTTTGCTCAATCGCAAACCGCCGTGAACCATCGCAAATTGCTCTTTCAGCCATGATGTCGCTTGATTTGAACCAGTCACGAGGTGCCTTGGCTTCATCTGCGATTGTTCTTAGCAGCACTGCGTGGGTTCAATGAAGCTCTTGACTATATGTGTTGCGCGCGCTCGGAACTTTAAACATCCTATGTCCTATGCAGTTTCTTTGCAGGTGTAAGCGCTGCCTTCGATCCCATCAGGGCAGCCTCCTCCCGGGCCTGTTCGGTTCTATTTGGCCGAGCTCTTCTCTCTTTGCATCAAACTGCTTGTGGCTCCGCAACCATCGACCGATGTGCCTTCGCTGCAATTGGTCGCAGCGCAAAGAATTCTGCTCGCCCATGCCCTGTCAGGGGCGCCTGTTCGATTTGGCAAGCGGCTGGAGGCTGCACGGCCATCTGAAGAAGGCGCAGGGTTGTGGGTAGAGGCCCGGTGGGGTGTCCCGGCTGCACCCTTTAACGTGATCTTTGCAGGGTTTGGGCTCCTTCTTGACAAGTGTTGCTCGCAAGAGGCAGATGTGGGTTTTAGTTTTGCCGCGCACCAAGGTGATGATTTGGTGTGGAACATTTTGACCAGGCGCCGCTCCACCTTGGGAATGCCTGCTGCTTCCACCACTTTCCCGCAACGAGTTGGACGCCCGCAGTTCTATCGAAAGTTTCGCGGGCCGTAGCTTGACAGGAGAAAACAGAGAACTGTGTGACAATCTCTGTGGTTAAACGTTCGCTGTTCCTTCACGACCAAGGCCTCACCGAGGGGTGCGAAGAGATGAGTTGGAGAGCCTTGGCTGCACGTCTGACCAAAAAGACAGATGCGCCCGAAACAATCACACGCGCTTACCGCAGGATGCTTTCCGAGCCCGATGGAAACGCGGCAGGTGAACGAGATGATGACCACCTGGCTGTGCGCTTCGGCTTATGTATATGCGGTTGCGTGGCATGGTGTTGAATTTTGCACCCTTCAACTTCCAACCTTTCTGCAGTTCTGGAGGTTCTCCAGCCCGCAGGATGACCAAGAGCCTCCCAGCAGCAGAGGAAGTGTTTGATTTTGCGAAGGACAATAAAAGAAATTTATGCGTATTTTGTTTCCGTTTTACTAAGGCGATTGCTTGCGCGGCTCCAGTGACTGGGCTGATTTGGAGAGCTTTGATTCGACGCCGGACAAATGATTTCTTACGTGTTTTGTTGCGAAGCCCATGGCTGAGGTCAGACAAGGGCAAGGCACTGGCCAATTACAAAGCGTGCCTTGAAGTGAAGCGGTCCATATACATGGTATTGCCCAGATGAATGGTTAATAGTTAACAGGTTGAAATTCAGTCGGTGACAACGCTGTGTAGCCCCCGCCTTTTTCAGCCAAGGCCTTGCCTTTCAAAGCGTCAAAAACGTCGGCGGTTCGAAGACCTGTATTGGTGCAACGTCCACATCAATGCAATCCTTGGGGCCGAACGTTGTCGCCGGCGCAAAGACTACAATTTGGACAAGGTGTTAGATGAGTACATGGCGATAGCTGCTCATGAAATTTCATCGCGGCCTGCTCGCTGCCCCTCGGCCGGAATGTCTGTGTTGAATGAAATTCAGTAATGACAGTATGAATGTTGGGCGTGTGTTCGCAGCCGCTTTAGGTCCCGAAGACAAGCCCAAGTCCAAGACAAGTTTCAGCCCAGGTGCCTATAGTCAGGGCTTTTGTGTAATCGAAGTTTCCGGGCGCTGATGGTTGTTCACAGCATTCTTGTGATTGAAAAAACTGCCACTGTTCGATTTCTCCTCGCAGCAGGAGCCAAAAGCGCCAGACCTATGCATTTTGCAGACAATTGCCTTGTCGATTCGCTTCGGTCTGTGGGTATCAAGGTCCCGTACACCAAAGCGGGGCCATTTTGGGCATTGAAAGATGGAGATGAGATGCTGGCCCCATTTGGGCGCCTTAGCAAAAAAGTTTATGTCGCACTGCTTCCCTGTTGATATACAGCGTAGCTTTAATTTAGTTAAAAACCGTTCTTCATATCTCACTCATCCTTTCCCCAGAGCATCCTCGATTGAAAAAAATCAAGTGAAATATTGATTTTTTTGTATTTTCAAGTGGCGATTGAATTTTACAAAATATTGATTTTTTCAAGTGAACAGCAAAAAAAAACGATTGAATTTTCTATTGAAAAAAAGGAAAATTCTATTGAATTTTCATTTGAATTTTCTATTGAATTTTCACTTGAATTTTCCATTGAATTTGCCTGATTAGACAAAAGTTCTAAAATACAACAAAATGAGGGTTGCTTCCTTATTTAATGGCTGGATATATATAGCTTTCAAGGGCTGGGCTGGGTAGCCCTTGTAGGCTGGATAGCTTCACCTGGATATAGGCTGGATAGCTTCACAAAGCACATGGCAATAGGCTGGAAAGCTTTCAATGGGCTTGAAATGGGCTGGATAGCCCCACAAAGGACATGGCACTAGGCTGGATAGCCTGCAGATGGTTTTCTGCAAATCATTGTGTTCTGCAGGGATCCTTTGACATGTCCAAGTCTAAAGCCCAGAAGGGAGGAGCTAGGAGGAGACAAGTTCCTGACGTGGATGAGGAGCACCTCCTTGACACCTGCCTGAGCCATGTGCAGAAAGCTGGGGTCTGTGCCAGTTTCTGCTTGGGTGCTTACTTCCACCTAGAGTCAAGCAATGCTGTGAGAGGAAGTGCCTTGGGAGAAGTGCAGCATGTGATAAGAGATTTGCTGAAAGTGAGCCCCACCCTAGAGTTCAAGTACTCCACCCTGAAAAGTGTGTTTGGTGAGGTGCTGAAGCAGTTTCCTGGCTTGAAGGAGAGGTTCCCAGTCAGCCAGCAGGGAAATGCTGCCAAGGCCTTTGCAGATGGGATTTTGGTGGTGTGCAACCATGCCAGGAGAATTGGCAGGGATGAGGGCAGGCTGGCTGAAGCTTGCTCCAAGCTGACTTCGATCCAAGCTGCCAAGCTGGAAGAGATAGCCAGCTGGCTGAAGGCACCAAAGTCAGGAGCAAGCTGTGAAGGGGGTTCTGTGATAGCTGCAACCCCCAAAAAGAAAGTGAAGAAGGAGGAGAAAAAGCAGAGGGAAGGAGTAAGCCCTGGCACAGCAGCTGCTTTGGAAGAGTACCAGATCCCTGCCACCCAGGACCAGGAGTCAGAAGGTGAAAGCTTGCTGGCTTCTGCCAAGAAGGCTGAGCCAATCCCTGTGAGGAAGGGTTTGCTGAAGGCTGAAGTGGCCAAGAAAAGGCCTGCTGCTAAGGGGACCTGCAAGAAGCCAGCTGCTGCTTCTGCACCTGTACCCACTGGCAAGCTGGGAGATGATGAAACAGTGACACAGCCCTTGATTTTGATGCCCTACAACAAAGTGGGGAGCTGTGCTGTGAGGATCAAAGGAGGTCGGCAGATCTTGCAAGTGAAGAGTAGCACCCTGGAGCACAGCAAGAAGTTGGCAAGAGATCTGAAGAAGATGCTGGAAAATGGCAAGACTGTGGGTGAGGTGAAGGCCTACAAGGAGAAGAAGCTGAACAAGTAGGAGGACATGTGCAAAGAAAAAATGAGGTGTGTGCTGGCACATGGTAAAGTAGGCTGGATATATATTTCTGTGGGCTGGATAGCCCAAAGCATTTCTGTGGGCTGGATATCCCAAAGCATTTCTGTGAGCTGGATAGCCCAAAGCATTTCTGTGGGCTGGATAGCTCCCAGCATTTCTGTGGGTTGGATAGCCCAAAGCTTCTGTGGGCTGGATAGCCCAAAGCATTTCTGTGGGCTGGATAGCCCAAAGCTTCTGTGGGCTGGATAGCCCAAAGCATTTCTGTGGGCTGGATAGCCCAAAGCTTCTGTGGGCTGGATAGCCCAAAGCATCCCTGTGGGCTGGATAGCCCAAAGCATGTCTGTGGGCTGGATAGCCCAAAGCATTTCTGTTTTGTGATTTGTGGTGTGACCAGAAGTGGGGCTCAAAAACCCTGGAAAAGCGCCCAGAGCACCACCTGATCGCCATGGAGGGCAAGGGCAAGAAGGGTGAGGAGAGCAAGGGCAAGAAGGGCTGGGTGGAGAACACCAGTGGCAAGGGAATGCCTTCAGGTGCAGGAGGAGGAGGCAGTGCTGTCTGGAGACAGAACATGAGGGCCCTGATGGAGTTCCACAACCCTGGCATGGATGTGGGCATGTGGCTGCTCCAGATCTGCCTGTACACCCAATCCCACACTGGGATTAACAAGGCAGACTGGGAAAGCTCCAGGATGTTCCTCCAGAGGGTCAAGAAGGAGGTGGCACCAGGACTGGGTTGGGCAGGAAAGAAACCACCACAGGATTCTGCACAATTTTCTTGGGCTGCATAACCATGTTTTATGTTGGGGGTAAATAAGTTTAAGCTATTAAAACATATTATTGCACATATAAAATTGTGGTTGTTGGGCTGGATAGCCTTCAGTTTTTAGGCTGGATAGCCTTGAGCCATAACCATGCACATTCACCAATTTCCTGCTCCCTGGCAGAAATGGTGGAGCAAGATTTCTACGAAATCATGGTGGAGAGGATGAATGAAGCAGTCCTGGGAGCTGCAGCAGCAGCCCAATTAGGGCATGGTGTCAACCCATGGGCACCCACAGCCAACCAAGGAGTGACAAGCAAGGCTGCTGGAGCACCACCCGCAGGAGGAGCCACTGCACCACCACCAACTGCAAGAGTCTGGGGAGCACCAGCCCCCACAGGCACAGGAGCACCAGCCTCCACAGGCACAGGAACACCAGCCCCCACAGGCACAGGAGCACCAGCCCCCGCAGGAGCACCAGCTTCCATAGGCACAGGAGCACCAGCTGCCACAGGCACAGGAGCACCAGCCCCCACAGGCACAGGAGCACCAGCTGCCACAGGCACAGGAGCACCAGCTGCCACAGGCACAGGGGCACCAGCCACAGCCACAGCAGCACCAGCTGCCAGAGCCACAGGAGCACCAGCTTCCTCAGCCACAGGAGGAGAAGCAGCACCAGCAGCAGATCCAACAGCCGCAGGAGGTTTCAGCACTGCACCCTGGAACAACCCAGGAGCAGGCAAGGGATCAGGAGGAGGGAGGAGCACAGAGGAGCCACCCTTTTCTGCAGCCCCAGCAGCAAACACAGGAGAGGGGTCAGAGTGGGGCTGGAATGACTCAACCTGGGCTGGTTGGAGTGAGTCCTGGGATGGAGGATGGAAGCAAGGATGGGATCAAGATGGCAGCTGCACAGGAAGTTGGGGAGCAGGAGGAGACCAGGGACAAGATTTACCATGGGCAGAAAAGATTTTTGGTTGCTGATCAATATGTTTTTATAGATTTACTTTATTTTTTTCACCACCAAAAAAAAACAAACAAACAACAATTCCTTTTGCCCAGGAGTCCTGAAGAGCTCGAGGACTGGGAAGGGGGAGACAACACCTTCTGGAATGTGATTGAGTCCATGGATCTGGACTATGTGGTGACCCATTGCCAGCTTGGCTGCATTAATCTGTTTGGCTGGACAGCCAATTCTTGGGCTGGAGAGCCTTGAAAACCTTTTTAGGCTGGATAGCCTTGAAAAAAGTTTTTGGCCTGGAGAGCCCACAATTTCACCTGAGCCATTCCCAGGCAAGGAATGCTATCACACCAGCTATGTCACCAAGAAGTCTTGCCTGAGGAGTGCCAAGTGCCAAGGTTGCATGAGAACTTTGGCTGCAACTGGGCTGGCTAGCCACACCTGGGCTGGATAGCCCATCAGTCATGGATAGGCTGGATAGCCTTACTGCCCATCCCAGGATATGGATGCAACAGCTACAGGGGCCGCACCAAGACTGTAGATTTCATTCGACAAGTGAGGAGAGCTGGGCAATGGGATCTGCTTAGTGAGATTGAAAAGGCCTACAAATAGGCAAGCCCTGGTACAGAAACATGGCTGGTCTGGAAAGTCCAAAATTCAAACCAACAAAAAACACATATGTTTTTTGTTTTGCTGAAAAATCCAGCCATTTCAAAGAGGGCAAGCCTACCAAAGCAGACTGGCTGGGCTGGAGAGCCCAAAAGAAATTTCAACAAATGACATTAACCTCACAATATTTAGGTTTTTGTTTGATGAGAAGCTCAGCCAGTCAGATGAGGCCCTGTACCATATTTTCTAAACACTCGATCAGCTGAGGAGTTGTGAGGGTACAGATTTTTAATGCAAGGGACAAGAACTTTGGGACCCTCTGCACAGTCAAGACTTTGGCGAGAAAAAATGCTGCTGGAACCATAGGGGGATGTGAAGGGATTGGGCTGGATAGCTGGGGGCTTTGGGCTGGAGAGCCCCTGCAATAATTGAAATCTATGGGCTGGATAGCCCATCCATTATTGATATTTTATGGACTGGACAGTCCATAAAATGGCATGAGGAGTAGCCCACTCACTATTTCAAATCTATTGGCTGGAGAGCCCATTAAATATTTCAAATCTATGGGCTGGAGAGCCCATTAAATATTTAAAATCTACAGTATTGGCTGGAGAGCCAATTAAATATGTAAAATCTTTGGGCTGGAGAGCCAGCTAATTATTGAAAAATTCTGGGTTGGAGAGCCTATGGGATATTCTAGGCATAGCCCATTCTATATATGAAATCTATGGGCTTGAGTTCCAGGCAAAGAATTTAAAATCTATTGGCTGGATAGCCAATTATTTTACATATAGATTTTCTTGGGCTGGATAGCCTTGATCCAAACATTTTTTTTTCTTGGGCTGGATAGCCCTGACCAAAAAAAAAGGCTGAGCAGCCTTGAAAAAAATAGATTTAAACAAAACTACAAAAATATCACATGAACACCCATGAACACCCATGAACACCCATGAGCACCCATGAACACCCATGAACACCCATGAACACCCATGAACACCCATGAACACCCATGAACACCCATGAATTCACATGAACACCCCTGAATTCACATGAACACACCTGAAAATCTATGAATCTGAAATATTTTTTAAAAACAAATAAAAAAACAATTTTTTTCTTTCGAGAAAAAATCATTGTATATTTATTTTTCTGTTTTTTTTGCCAATATATACTTTGGGCTGGACAGCCCCTTGAGCCAAAACAATAAGTACCATTTGCAATAACTATTTTGGACTAGGTATTTGAGCCAGAACAAACACCAACACTTATTTTTTTGGCTGGATAGCCATCAATTTCTTGGGCTGGATAGCCCATTGAGCCACAAAAAAAAACACAACACATGTGATTTGATTTGGCCTCAACTTGAGCAATCTGCTTCAAAATCCAGAAAGCTTTTGGCCGTAAGAGAAAACAAAGACCACAGCCATAGCAATGAAGAGGCCAGCAGCAGCAGCAGGCCTCAAGAGGCCAGCTGCCAAGGCAGAGGAAGAGGATACACCTGAGGGTGCTCACCAGCCACTCACAGCTCAAGCAGTCAAGGACCACAACAAGTTTTGTGAGGAGGCAGCCCAAATGTCCAGTTCTCAGTTTGAGAAGGCATTGAGCTGCTTAGATGAGAAGGCTGCAATGAGGTTGTGGAAGGCTTTTGAAAAGTCCAGGAAAAGCTCTGGGGCCCAGGAGGAGTACAAAGCCACCACCAGTGAGTCAGTGGGAAGCCTTGCCAAGAAGCGAAAACTTCTGTTTGGCTGGGTGTGTGATGGGCAGACCACAGGTGAACACTACAAGGCAATGGTGGACAAGGTCTCTTTGAAGAAAAGTGAAGGAGTCACCAGCACCTGGCTCACAAAGGCCCAGGCACTGGCACACTGGGGGAAAGAAGAGTTGCAGGAGAGGGTGGCTTCTGGAAGTATAGTTGCCAGGAAGGATCCAGCAGATCCCAATTACTGGCAGTTCAGGGCCAACACTGAGCAGTCTCAGGTGAATGTGACCAGGGAACAAGCTTTCACTTTTGAGAAGAAGAACAAGAGCAACCTGAAGGAGCTGGAGCAGGTAATGAGGAGCAAGGGCTTAGAGAAGCTCACAGAAGCAGACTTCTGTGCCCCAAGTGAAGAGAGTGGTGAAGACAGTGATGGGCTGCCAGCTGGCCTCTCTAAGGCTTTGGGCACCAAGTCTGACAAGAGCAAGAAGGAGAAGAAGGAGAAAAAAGAGAAGAAAGAAGGCAAGAAGGACAAGTGGGAGGAGATGAGCACTGTGCAGGAGGAAGATGGCCAAGCACAACTCCTCATCAGGCTGATGGCTTTCAAGGTGGAGCTCACCAAGGACTTGGCAACCTTGGATGGCTTGTGCCACTCTAAGGACATGCCCAAGGCACTCCTGAAGGATGTTGCCAAGACCCAGAAGGAAGGCCAAGAGGTTTTGACCTTGGTGGGGAAGCTCCACAAAGATAAGGGCAAGAAGAAGGAGGTGGTCCCAGCCTTGCAGAAGGCCTTTGCTGTGCTGAAAAAGCTGAAAGCTAAGAAGCTGCTCGTGTCAAAAGCCTTGAAGGCTTAAACACTTTTTGAAGCAGAGCAGGGGTGCCCACCAAGTGTTGAACTGAACACATCAAATGTCTGTAGTTGAGATCATAAGTGGCACCCCTGGCCAAAGTTTTGCGATGGCAGACTGGCAAACTCAACCCCAAGCTGCTCTTGAAAGCAAAAATGTCAGCTGGGAAGCCCTTTGCCTTTGCTGGGCTGGACAGCCCTTGTTACCATTGTTGGGCTGGATAGCCCTTGAATTGGGCTGGACAGCTCTTGTTATCATTGTTGGGCTGGAGAGCCCTTGACATGGCAATTGGGCTGGACAACCCTTGTTAAAGCTGAATGAAGTTGCCCCTTTAGCTGCTCAAAAGTTGTGGAGAAATGGACCCATGTCCTTTGTGGGTGCTGCTGCTCAAAAAGTTCAGCATAGGAAAGCTGTCAGCCATAGAAGTGCAGGAGCTTGCTTCAGCAGCAGTTAAGAGTGGGCTGGAGAGCCAGTGTGTGGGGAAGTTGGCTGAGCTTGGGGCTTGTGGGCATTCACCTGGCAATTGCCACAGAGACTTGGTGAGAAAGTATTTTCGCTTTCTAGAAGCTCCAGATCCCTGGGAGGTGTATGGCCCCCTGGCTGTGAAGAAGGGTGGCCATAGAGTAGAGCAGATGACTGCCATTCACCTCCTGCTACCTCACCACTGGGTCCTTCAGGCTGAAGAGAACAACTTCTTGAAGAGTTTGTGCTGCAAGGATGAAGAATTAGTTGCTTTCTGGAAGAGCCAATCTTCATGCCCCCAGATGACAGCTGAGCTGAAGAAAGTGATTGAAACATCACAACCAAGACAGCTTCCAGTGCCATACCTTTTGCATGGAGATGCAGCGCCCTTCACAGAGGTGGACAGCATCCAGGTGCTCAGCTTCAGGCTTGGCTTCCTTTCCTGCTTTGGGCTGGATAGCCCTTGCCTGCATGTCCACCTTGGCTGCTATGTTTTGCCTCATTGGGCTGGATAGCCCTTGGGCTGGATAGCCCTGGGCTGGATGCCATGTGCCCTGAAGGTGCTTGCTTTCCAGCAAGGCAGTGACCCAGAGCCAGATGCTAATCGCAGCTGTGCCCAAGGCTGCCATGACCAAGGAGACCTCCAAGAAGCTGATGGAAGTTTTGGCATGGTCTTGGAAAGTGCTGTGGGATGGTGTGGTGCCCAAAAAAGATGAGGCAGGGATGCCCACAGAGAAATACAAGGGGAAGAGAATGAGGAGGGGAGTGCTATGGTCAGTGAGTGGAGATTTAGAATGGTTTGCAGCTGAGTTTGGTTTCCCTTATGCTGCAGCCAACCTTCTCTGCCCCTATTGCAATGCAGACCAATGCAAAGAAGACAGCCCCAGGCTTTTCACAGATTTCAGGCAAACCGCAGCCTGGAGAGCCAGTGTGCTGTCACCGAGCAAATTCAAGGAGAAGTTTGGAGCACACCCACTCTTCAGAGCTCCATGTGTGACCCCTTTGTCCATTAGGCTGGACATTTTGCACATCCTGGACCTTGGTGTAGCAGCATATGCACATGGATCTTTGCTTTTTAGCATCATGGAGAAGTTGCCAGGAGCTTCCAGATTTTTGCCAGCAATAGCAGCTTCATTTTTTTTCGGCTGGATAGCCCCAATATAGTGTGTGCAAGCAAACAATTTTTGGCCAGCTGAGGAGCTGTGAGGCTAGCCAACCTGAACAAGAAGATAGTGGAAGCCTATGACAAGCTGGGGGTGGCAGCCCAAAAGAGGATCAAGCACCTGTCTTTGTCAGACCTGGCTGAGAGTGCAGAAGAATACCCTTGCCTCAAGCACATCAAAGGAGCTAAAATTCGCTATTTTGCCCCAGTAGCTTTGGAGCTGGCCAAGGAGTACAGCATGGACAAGGCTGGGAAGCACAGGGAAGCATTGGCAAAGCAGTTGGTCAAGGCATACCAAGTCTTAGAGTGCAGCTGGCAAGAATGGCGGTTTGAAGCTTTCAAGAAGGCAGTGGATGATTTCATGGCCCACTACAGCTGGCTGGCAGCCAATGCCTTGGAGGAAGGCTTGCACCTTTGGAGTTTAGTGCAGAAATCCCATGTTTTGCTCCATTTAGCAGAGCAAAGCAAAT
>CAMXCT020000062.1:0-118191 GCA_947184155.2 Cladocopium goreaui | reverse complement strand
GTTCGCTGTTCCTTCACGACCAAGGCCTCACCGAGGGGTGCGAAGAGATGAGTTGGAGAGCCTTGGCTGCACGTCTGACCAAAAAGACAGATGCGCCCGAAACAATCACACGCGCTTACCGCAGGATGCTTTCCGAGCCCGATGGAAACGCGGCAGGTGAACGAGATGATGACCACCTGGCTGTGCGCTTCGGCTTATGTATATGCGGTTGCGTGGCATGGTGTTGAATTTTGCACCCTTCAACTTCCAACCTTTCTGCAGTTCTGGAGGTTCTCCAGCCCGCAGGATGACCAAGAGCCTCCCAGCAGCAGAGGAAGTGTTTGATTTTGCGAAGGACAATAAAAGAAATTTATGCGTATTTTGTTTCCGTTTTACTAAGGCGATTGCTTGCGCGGCTCCAGTGACTGGGCTGATTTGGAGAGCTTTGATTCGACGCCGGACAAATGATTTCTTACGTGTTTTGTTGCGAAGCCCATGGCTGAGGTCAGACAAGGGCAAGGCACTGGCCAATTACAAAGCGTGCCTTGAAGTGAAGCGGTCCATATACATGGTATTGCCCAGATGAATGGTTAATAGTTAACAGGTTGAAATTCAGTCGGTGACAACGCTGTGTAGCCCCCGCCTTTTTCAGCCAAGGCCTTGCCTTTCAAAGCGTCAAAAACGTCGGCGGTTCGAAGACCTGTATTGGTGCAACGTCCACATCAATGCAATCCTTGGGGCCGAACGTTGTCGCCGGCGCAAAGACTACAATTTGGACAAGGTGTTAGATGAGTACATGGCGATAGCTGCTCATGAAATTTCATCGCGGCCTGCTCGCTGCCCCCCGGCCGGAATGTCTGTGTTGAATGAAATTCAGTAATGACAGTATGACATGTTGGGCGTGTGTTCGCAGCCGCTTTAGGTCCCGAAGACAAGCCCAAGTCCAAGACAAGTTTCAGCCCAGGTGCCTATAGTCAGGGCTTTTGTGTAATCGAAGTTTCCGGGCGCTGATGGTTGTTCACAGCATTCTTGTGATTGAAAAAACTGCCACTGTTCGATTTCTCCTCGCAGCAGGAGCCAAAAGCGCCAGACCTATGCATTTTGCAGACAATTGCCTTGTCGATTCGCTTCGGTATGTGGGTATCAAGGTCCCGTACACCAAAGCGGGGCCATTTTGGGCATTGAAAGATGGAGATGAGATGCTGGCCCCATTTGGGCGCCTTAGCAAAAAAGTTTATGTCGCACTGCTTCCCTGTTGATATACAGCGTAGCTTTAATTTAGTTAAAAACCGTTCTTCATATCTCACTCATCCTTTCGGCTGGCAGGTATGCCCTCCTTCCGCTTGGGGCTTGCGATGCTTCCAAGCTCACACCTGGGAAGTATGTTATATACGCTCGCAAGCATTTTAGTGGCTTTCGCGTGTTTGAGGATGGTGAGTGGCGGTTGCAGATGAATCACAAGACCCATGTAGGGTTGGACTCGCCTACTCTCAGGCCTTCCTCCATTGAAGCGGTCTTCAAGCTAATTCCTTTCGCCTCACATGTCGCCAAGCCAAGCACTGATGTCTGTGGGGGCGCACGTCCAATCTCACTGGCGCAGATACTTTGCACGCCCGTGGGAGCGCCTGTCTCTCAGCCGCCGGACTCAGTTCATAGCGAGACACCGCCGATGTTGTGCCTGAAGCCAATGCCCGAGACAACCGCCGCAAAAACGGTTCATAGCCAGACACCGCCGATGTTGTGCCTAAAACCCATGCCAGAGACAACCGCCACAAAAATGCTGCGACATCTATATTTGTTCCGGAGGAACGAGCAGTATGACAACCCGCGAGTTTGGCTGCAACTGAAAGATTTTCACAGCCATCTTTCCGCTCAGCAAAACTTTGGAAAGATTCCCCAACGCGTTTTGGATCCTGCCTGTGCCTTTTGACACGCAGGAGACGGCCTTTGCATGGCAGCTTCGGCTGGAATGTTGTTCTCTCTTTCTTCACCTCATCAAAGACATGAAGGTGGTGCAACTGGAGGCTTTACTGTTGACCTTCTATTGGCCTGAAATTCAACGGAAACCGGAGCTTTTGGATGTGTTGTCTACATCCAACATCGCGCTTAGTCACCGGGATCGGGTCAAGAAATTGGCCAGCGCTTGGCTCCTCATGCATTTCCTTAGTTTGCCAGTCGCAACCAGGACGTCTTGTCTGCGTCCCAATTGCATGCCTGACGGATTGTTCTACAGATATGTCCGGATGCAGCTTTTCCTCCGAACGTTTCAGGCTAAGAGCTTGCCAAAAGGAAGGTATATGGCGCGCCATGATGTGTGCGGCGGAAGCGTGCCATTGTGGGGCGATGTCAGGGTGCTGTCTGCCTTGACAGGTGAATGTGTGTTGTCGTGTTCAATTCCGGACTGGTTGGAAGATGACGAAAGTTTCCTTCATCTTGCCCGCACAAGTGCCGTCGAAGCCTTCGGTCTGCCATACTTCGCCCTTCATTTCCTCTTGTCAGACCAATTGATTGAAGAGGAGGCCACTTGGCAGGACTTAGGTTGCCCAAGCATAGTCACAATGGTGAAAAAGCCCAAAGCATTAGATTGGGCAGACGACCTCTTCGATGCCATTGAGAAAGATGATGTCGGTGCTGTCAAAGAAATCCTGAAGATGGGTCAGGACCCGGATACAACCATCATCAATTCTGCTTTAGGCACTGCAGTCCAGCAGTGCAACCTCCCAATTGTGAGGATGTTGGTCAGAGCGCAAGCCAACGTAAATTATGTCCCTCCTGGACAAAAAGGTCCTTTGCATTCCGCTGTGATTCACGACGCAGAATCCTGTGCCTCCTTCTTGCTTTGGCAAGGGGCGAACCCAAATCTAGAAGACAATACTGCGGCTAAAAACACGCCCTTGCATTATGCAGCTGCTTACGAAGACGCGGCCTTTGCTGACATGCTGCTCGCTCATAGGGCAAATCCTTTGAAGCAAAATGCATGGTATTCGTCTCCGTACACACTAGCGCGTTGCTGTGGCCCTGTTGTATCCCTTTGCCTCGAATACCATTTTCATCGTGTCGATGCTGCTACCCTCTTGCAGGGCATACTGTCAATCTTGGCAGAATACGGATGTCCTTCCAGTTTGTGGTGCGCGTCTAAATCGTTTCAATCGGAACGCCCGTGTTGGGATGTGGAAGGGGGCAGCGCAGTTTCGTTTGTCTTGGCTTGCACAGGAAAGCATATATGCAGCCTCAGTGTCACGGAAGATTGCACAATTCTTGGTCTCAAGCAGCATGTTGCTCGCCATCATGGGCATCTTCCCTTTGCTGTGTCGCTGGTCCTGGAAGGCAAGGTGGTCCCCATGGGAGCGATCTGGGCCGTGGTTGGGTTCCCGCCCCCTCCAGTGCTGGATGTCGTTCTTCACGCCAGAACAAATCAGTATAGGCTGGATTTGTCTTGGGCTGTTCAAGAACAGCAGCATGATACAATTATTGCAATCTTGTCTGCAGGCCAGGAGCCAAATTGCTCAGGCATTGTGCGGCGAACTGGGCGCCAAGAGGCGGTACTACTCACTGCAGTTGGAGCTGGTTTGTTTTATTGCGTTCACCTTCTGCTGTCTGCCTTTGCCGACCCGAGGGTTGTTGGCAACGACAGTCGAAGCGCCTTGCACTTGGCCACCCTGAAAAATACTCCAACAACTTTGCAGCTGTTGTTAGATTCTAGAGCTGATGTGCACGTGCAAGACTTTGGCGGAGAAACGCCGTTACACTTGGCGGCCATGGGCGGAAATGTTCTGCTTGTGAAACAGTTGCTCTTGGCGGGCGCCGATCCCTTGGTTCCTGATGCGAGGGACCAGACGCCTCTTTTATGTTGCTGCGATTCAGACACAAGGGCTTCTCTCATGGATGGTTGTTGGGAGAGGCTGTCAGAGTCATGGGTAACCCTTTTCCTTTTAAATGCCCGAATGCTTTCCACATACAGAGTGCGCAGCGAGTTAGCGCCGCTATGCCGCGGCTTGCGGCAGTGTTTCACAGGGGATGTTTGTGGCGGAAGCACACTTCGAGATTTGCCCTCCGCGATCCAAGCCAATAGACAAGTAGCCCGGAAGCGGAAAATTCAGAAGCTTATCACGTGGACACAGACTGGGATGGAGTTGCCAATCCGTGGTGATGGCGCAGACGGGTTGGTGCCATTCAACTATGAGCATTTCGTGGCTTGTCAAGACCTCACGACCTTGGCTTGGCTCCACCCGCACGGTCGCGACGTTCATGTCCGTTTTGAGCAGGAAAACCACGAGTACTTTGTTGATGGAGCGAAGACGCAAGGATCAGCCACGGGGATGATTCACGCCTTTTCGCGTCCTTTTGATGCGGATGCAGTTATCCGCGGCATGATGGCTAGTGACCGTTGGCCCCGACCAAATTATTTGCGTCCCGTTATGACGGAGGCCGTGTTGCAGAGGGTGCGCGCGGTTGATCCTTCCCTTCTTCTTGCGTTGCTCGATGTTCCACGCAACGACCCGTGGATTTGTGAACGGGTCCAAGCATTGAAGCCGCAGTTCCCAGACCTCAGTCATAGTTTATCCTTGGGGCCAGACGAGATCAAGACAATGTGGAAGATGAAAGGCAGTGAAGCGGCTGCATGTGGTTCTTATATGCATTATCTGTTTGAAGCCCATATCAATGGGTATGCAGTGCCGCAAACCAGTCCTGAATTCAGAATGCTGATCAAATTCCTCGACAAAATGCAGGGGTGGCGGGCATACCGGACTGAATGGGTTGTTTTCGCCGAAAATGAAAATCTAGCTGGCTCTATAGATTTCTGTGCCGTAGACAATGAAGGCTCACTGGCGCTGATTGATTGGAAAAGGTCTGCGAATTTGGCAGAAAAATTTTGGTCGCCTTGTGCGATGTTGCCGCCCTTGGGCCGCATTCCCGATTGCGCTGGGTCACATTACAGACTTCAGTTGAACGCTTACAGGCACATCATTGAGAAGTACTACGGGTACAAGGTTTCAAAAATGTTCATTGTTGGCACTCATCCAGACAGGCAACTGGACCCTTTCATTGATGAAGTGCCGCGTATGGAGGCCGAGATTGAGGCGATCATGAAGATTTGGCAGCAAAAAGCGAAAGATGTTTGTGGCGGTGCGTTAGATAGTTCTCAGCCTTCGCAAGGCAGAGCCTTGAGCGAACAACCGTGTGAGACTCAGCCAGAAGTGGTAGAGACGCAAGTGAAAGAGGAAGGCCCTGAAGACCCAGATCTGTGTGATGTTGAGGATGATCCTTTGCTGGCTTCCGTGAAGAAGAGACGGCTCATGAAAGGGGCACAGACAACTCGGAGTGAGTTTGAGGATATGTTTCGCCAGTATCATGAATGGAACGAGGCCTTAGTTCATGAGGACAAGGACACAGCAGGTGCCAACGATACAATTCTGGCTCGTGTTTGTGAACTCCGGCGGATAGTGACCGACAAATACCCTGCCTGGTCTGAGCGCTTGGTGCGCATTGGCGCCGCTGCTCTTGCAGCATACCGCGCCAGATTGTCCGATCGTCTCTTCATGGGCGACAATGCCTTCTTCCTGTGGCTTGTGGAAGGTGACAGGTTCATTCGGATTCATGACGGCTTCTGCTATATCTACAATGACAATGGCGCCTTTATGCCTTACTCCGGGATCCCGCCTCAAGCCGTACTTGCGCGATTAGCGCTGTTCTTCTCCCAGCTGGAAGGTATTTTCAGGCGAATGGACCCTGCAACCCGGCGCAACGATGTGGACATTTTGGCTTCTATTGCAGCGGACCGCGCCCATTTCGCAGACGAAGAGAAATTCTTAGAGGCGTGCCAAGAGGCCGCGATATGGCAGCAAACCATGGCACCAGCCCGCGATGAGTTTGGCGAAGATGCTGATGAAATAGTAGAAGCGGATGTTCCACGAGGAAACAAGCATGCAGAAGATTGGCCGATCGCATTGGGCAAACGAATTTGGAAAATATGCCAATCCATCCGAAGTGAGCTCATGCATGAAAAGCTTATTTCCTTATTGGTCGAATGGTGCGAAACACCCCGGTCACAGAAGCCATGCGTGTCGTACCATGACACATGTGTGCAATATGATGTAAGCAGGGAAGTAATTTTGAGACACATCCCTAAAGCAGCAGGAAATGATTGCTACATTTTCATTCCGCACCCACTGCTTGATCCAGTGTTGCAACAGCAACAAAAACGCCTCGAAAAGTTTTACCAGCAAACATTTTGGGCGAACAATGACGTGTTCCAATGCAATATGGCTGCCATGGCCTTAGCGAAGCGTGGCTTCAATGTGGACAGGTGCTTCATTGGTGAATCCCCTGGGGGGGTTGGGCAGTCCTTGCTCTCTTTGCATATTGATGCAATGCTCGGCTCCAATCATGGATACTTCGATCCAAACGTTTGGTACAACGAAGATGAGCCCCGAAAGCAGGTCGAATCCTTCGCTCGCTGCATCGTCGTCACTGGCCAAGAAGCGCCAGAATCACACAAGAGGTTGCATTTGGATTTGTTCAAGAAGACTATGTCAGGGGATGGGATAGCGGGGCGGAAGCCATACGGATACACAACGCGAATGTTCAGCGTTGTGGGTTGGAAACGCCTGGAAGTAAACCGTATGATGGTTTTTGCAGGAATCACCAAATCCAACTTCCAGTCAGTCATGCGCCGCGCTCTTGTGTGGAAACCAAAGGCTAGGTTCCACCCAGAGTCTGTGTTGAAACAAGCTCATGCAGATCATGAGGAAGACGGGCATTTCCTGGCCGATCCAACTTTGAAGCAATTTTTGGTGAGTCCGGGCGCTTGTGCTGCTGGTTTGCACACGCAGCACGCCTTCGAAATGCAGCACAGCCAGAATGAATGCATGCACCTGATTGATGATTATGCCACCGGCGGCGATGGATTTCTTACTGAAGACAAGATGCGGAAGGCTTGTGGGTTGGAGCTCCGAGTTCGCCACGAAGAAACTGCAATGGGAGGCGTGGGTCTCTTACATGTGTCAGATTCACAAGAGGAACGGGACCAGGAAGAATTGCAGTACACTGCGCTGCGTGATTTTGTTGTGACAAATTTGCTGGCTGAGTCCTGCAGTGACATCACACTGTGGGAGTTCAAAAAGGTTTACGCACAGTCGAGCAACAAGCCCAACGCATCGCACCAAACAGCTTTCAAAGAGTTGAAGACAAGGAAAATGATGCAGAAAGGATGCAGAAAAGGCAAAGCCAAGGACGTTCTCCAACCGGTCATCTCTTGCGAAGTAGGCTTCGAAGATGTAATATTCAGTCAGCGGGCAGATGAGGAGCGCGTGTTTCCAGAGTCTATGAACACGGGCCAGATCCGGGCCAGATCCGCAAGTATTTGGAGGAGAACCCTTGTCGAAACAACAATGTCTATATTTTGAAGCAGTTTTTTACCGAATGCCTGACAGAAGAGAAGCGGAAAAAAGGCCGGCCAGCTGCCGACGACCATGCAAAAAAACAGACGTTACAAGACCAACTATGCAAGCTGGAAACCTATGAGAAAGTTTGCCAAAACCTTGTAGAGATCGCTTGCCCAGAAGCAGCATCGCAGCCAGCGCAAACCCCACTGCGCAGATCCAGGGCCAAGCAGCCCCCGGCGCAAGTGGCTCCTGCCACCGGCCTCGTAGAAACTTCTGTCCGCTACAAATACAGCGGTGATCGGAAACTTCGCGGACGGCGGTATGCAACCCAAACTTCTGCCCAGAAATGCGCGAGGCGGATTCAAACCCAACTCTTTGATCATACAATTGATTTGGACATTGAGAACTGTTGCGCTACGCTTGTCCTGCAATTGCTTGAAAAGTTGAAACCCAACCCACCTATGCCGGAGGAGGCATTGAAAGCTCTTCGTCGCTGGACGGACAATCGTCGGCTTGTATGCCGGGAGGAGCTACAGGTATCAGATAGTCACGGCAAGAAGTTGGTTACAGCTTGGCTTTCCGGAGGGACGCCGGACAAGTCATTCAAGGATATTCCGTTTGCGAGGAACATTCAGAGGGCGTCCATTTATCTTCGTTGGCTGGCATGCTCTGTTTTGGCCAAAGATTACGAAGAATTGGAGACAAGAAGCGACAAGCCGTATCCAGGAGCGACAGCATTCTTCTACATGTGGTCGGGCGTGGAAGATGCTGTGCTGGAAGCCTGGTCTGACTTCTTGCTTTTGAAGCGGCCAACGCACCTGTCGCTGCATTTCGACGGTGTGCGGGTCAACGCAGACGTCCTTGAAAACATTGATGCTTTGATTTCAGATAGTCAAGACAAGATCAAAGAAAGAACCGGATTCAGTGTCAGAATCCGGCAAAAAATCCACAAATATTTTATGGAAGCTATCGCCAGTCTAGATTCGACGGCTCTCGATGACGTTCCCCCTGAATTGCTGAAGGTTCCTAATTGCATCCCCTGTGCATTGTGGCATTTGGCGGCCAGCCAGGACAAGGAAAGCTACCTCCAAGCGTTCTTGCAACCTGACACCCAGCAAAATTTATATTCCATTGACAGAAAATGCCGCACATATAAGCAATGCGTGGAAGTATTGCAAACGCTTGATTTGAAACCAAGTTTGGGCATTGTCTGCAACTCGCCGGGCAAATATCTATTGCACAGTGAAAACAATGGTTCTCCCCATTGCGTTTCTCTAGAGGTCCAGGAGGCAGGAGATGTTATGATGTCGGTGATCAAGGATGGGTCCAAGGAGTACCGACTAGAAGCATCCAGCCTTTTAGAGCTTGCTGAGGGGTCGACAGACTTTTCCACCATCGTTTCCTTTGCAGTCTCCCCCAAAAATGGAGATGGTCCTACAGCGTTTTCTTGCCTGTTGGAGCTCCAGGCCGGCTCGTCGCCCTCGGCATCCTTAAGCGACGACAGCACCCTGTTCCATCAGCCCCGTTTCATTGACAGCGAATTCTCCAGCCCAAGGTCGTCCGTGTCCTCGGCCATTCCTGCTTTCATGTTGTTCCCAGAGTTCGTAGAGAAGCGCATCTCATTGTTCGAAGGTTTGTGCTGTGATTATATTCAACTCCTGGCAAGTCAGCCGGGTCTATGGGCAGAGATCCCTTCAACTTTCTCCACCTTGTCGCAGGCCGAATGGATCACAGAATTGTCCAAAGCAAGAGATCTGCTGGTAAAGGTGTCCTGTGCTAGTGCCGCAGAACCTTTGAAAGATTCTGTGCTGGTCACCCGCGTAGAAAAAAGATTGAGGGTGTACATATCTATGCTCAGGAATCATTGTGATACATTGCATGCCTCAGACTTCTTGGGTGAGATTCCCAACCCATGCGATGGGGGAATAAGCAAGAGGACTTGGGAGTCGCAGGTGATGCTGTGCAGACAGAAGCTTCGGGAATTCAAACAGGGTCATGATGTTCAAGGCGGCAGCTCAGATGATAAGCAAGGCGGTGCAAGTTCTGACGACGATGACGAGGGCAGAGAGCCAGCAGAGCCCCGCTTCGTGATCGACGACGAGGGCCAAATCACTTTCCAAGACATCATCAAAGATTCCTTGGAGGAGGAAGTTCATGCTTTCATGGCAGAAATTGAGCACAACAACATTCGGAAGATGCACGGTGCATACTGCTGCCCTTTCTGCCCTTTCCGAGCTTTTGGTCGATTGTGCCAGCTCTCTGATCACCTGAGGCGCCATCATGTCGCCGCCAAGCAGTTTGTGTGCTCAGGAAAGAAGCAGGTAAAAGTGATTTTGGCCTTGCACGATTCAGATTCTGTCCGCAAAGAGAACGGTACAGACTACTTGTTTCGCAGTGCCATGCTCCTTAGAACTCAAGTGGTTCCTCCTCTCGACCGCAACAAGAATTTTATCGACAAGAACCTACGCCTGCTGCTAGAGAAAGACGGTCCAAGATATGTCAACCAAAAGGCCCTTGGAGAACAAATCGTTGCCCGCAGAGTGTTGAACATCTATTACGACAAATCCTTTGCCGAAATGGTCTACAGGGAAATTGTCTTGCACCATTCGAGTGTTCCTTGGCAGCAACAGGACATGCACGTGCAATGTAATCCTTTTAACTTGTGTCAGAGCAGGATCAGATTTTTTTACGGTGTCAACCATGCCTTGGAATCATTGGAATGATGTTTTATTCTGAGGTCAAGAGCATTTGGCCTCGTGTACATTTGCGGGCTTTGGAAGCTGGCAACATGCTTGGGAACTTGTACCCTTCCCATACACGTCATTGGTGGCCCCTTGTAGAGGATATCTACATGTCCTATCAAGTGCAAAGCTTGAAGAGCTCCATCCTCAGAAGTCTGGAGCATAGTCAGGAATTTTTTTTTGCTTGTCCATTGATGCTACACTCAAGGTCTGCATGACCGTGCAGGGACAGGCAAACTATCGAGCAGCGGCTGAAACCCGCAATGCGGCGTGCTTCAATGATGAGCATTCATTGAGAAGGGTGTTGACTATCAGGGGGCGTACCGGTGCCGTTTTAGGCATGGTTCCTGTTCCCAGCGAAGAGTCTCCAAAGATCAAGGAATCTCTGTGCACACTTTTCTCCAACCAGGCATTGTTCCAGGTTCGATACTTAGCTACAGACAACTCGTCCCCTAAGCTCTTCCGCGAATTGAAAGAGATCTGCCCAAACCTGAGCTGTCTATCCTTGGATCCTGTTCATCTGGCGATTGTCTACGAATATGCCCAATGGGGAAAGAAGACGACTGGTTCAAAAGTTTTACGGTGTTTGCTACATAAGATGAACCAGGTAGCCCCGAACATGCGTTCCAGCTCTTGGGGGCCCCTCTTCACTGGCACCGCCCCGCCAAGCCTGACTCGCGATGAAGAGCGGGCACGACATCTCATCACAGACGGCAGCATGGGCGCAACCAGGGCCAAACGCATCCTGGACAACCTTCATCCAGATTCGCCTTTGTTCTGCCGAATCACCTTCATTGAGGCATTAGCCGCCCTTTGTGCAACGTACCCACATGAGGTGAGCCGTAAAGTGACAGGCTCCAACAAAGAAATTAGGAAGGTTCTTTGGGCAGCCACAGCACCAGATAGATTGGAATGGCTGATGAACAACCTTCGTGTGCGCCACGGTCTAACCCCTCTAGAGCGGGGGTTGCTGCCAAGCGGCACGTCCTCTAATGAGTCCCTTCATGCCGAGATAAATTCGTGGACAAAGTCAATACGGTCCCTGCATCAAAGCACCTTGCGCATGAAGTTGGAAATTATGCAGTTCGGTAAGATGTTGACCCACCATGTGGCTTCATGTTTTCCAACAGTTCAACAAACTTCTGAATCGATATTGCTCGCGCGAGCAGTGGGCGAAGAAGTTTGGACAGAGGCCGATTGGAGGAAGTGCTGTTCGTCAGCTAAGGCAGTGCTACCACTACATAAGTCCAGGCAAGAAGAAGCCAAAAAAGTCAAAGACTGGAAGAACGGCACGGCAACTAAAGTGCGGAAAAAGGCTTTGAAACCTTTGAAACGCACCGTGCATTCCATCAAGCGTATGCACTCCCTCCGCTCAGCGGGTGTGAAAGCCAAAGGGCTTCGACACTAATCCGTATTGCAGACAATATAGAAAATGACGCGGTTGAGTAGTGAGCGCTCGTTGTTCTTGCATTGTGAGTGATAACTTCGTATGCTTGTTGATTTTGGGCGGATGTGGGAGATAGTTATGCAGCTTGCATGGATTGTGGTCATAAATCCTAAACATTCACAAGTATACGCCACGCGTGCAGGTCAGAGCCTCTGAAATGGATTCGCCGATGGCAAGTTGGGCGTGGCTTGGCTTTTCTGGCAAAAAGAAATCCAGGCAGATGACGTTTAAATATATATAATATGGACATGTGATATAAGCTGGATGGATGAAGGGACGGATTCAAATTTCCGCGAAGAGTGACGTGTTGTGCGACAGTTTTTCAGCTCTTACCATTCGCAATGCAGCCAATGATGCCTCCATCAAGGCAACTTGAAAAAGAGGAATCTCGAAAGAAATTCCGGCACACAAGCCAGCACGTCCGTTTTCCCACCCGACCTTCCCATCCATGATTGCTGCCACCATGGAGCGCTGCAGTAGGTTGTGGGTAAACATGTTCCGTTGAAAAAGTCGATATTTTGTCTGCCCAACCTTTGGCAGAGCTTTTTCAGCAAGCGTGCAGCAGTTTTCCCGCCCAGCCTTCCCGTCCATAGTCGCCACCATGGACATGGAGGCTGAAACGCATCTATCCCATATCCACGGATGAAGAAACCAAAACGTCATGCTCACGCAGAGCGCTGCTGGAGGTTGTGTTTAAACATGTTCCGTCGAAAAAAGCTAGAAAGTGCCCAGCCTTTGGCGGAACTTTTTCAGCAAACTTGAAGCAGTTTTCCCGCCCAGCCTTCCCGCCCATTGAAGTCGCCACCGTGGAAATGGAGGCTGCAACAGATCCATCCCATACCCATGGATGAAGAAACCAAAACGTTATATCCACGCAGAGCGCTGCAGGAGGTTGTGGATGAACATGTTCAGTTTCAAAAGATTCTGCGTGCCCAGCCCTTCATCTGAGCTTTGCAGCAAGGGCGCAGCAACGAGCAAGCCAGTACATGTGTTTAACAGTCCCACCCTCCCATCCCAGTTACTGTCTCCGATCAACGTCCAGCGCTTCGGAAAGTCTCGCGCGGTTATACAAATGTTTCCTGTAGCGCTCATTAGATTGAAGAAGATGCCTTTCTAGGCCAACGAACGAAATAGACCCCCAAAAAAGGATTAAATGATTTAATCCTTGTAATCCTTTTAATCCTCCAGAGCCTTTGGGGGATTAAATGGATTAAAAGGATTAAATCATTTAATCCAATGCTTGGGCCTTAGACTCCAGATCTCTGGGGGGTTAGAAGGACTAAAAGGATTAAAAGGATTAAACGGATTAAAAGGATTAAAAGGATTAAATGGTTTAATCCTTTTAATCCTTTTAATCCTTTTAATCCTTTTAATCCTTTTAATCCTCCAGAGTCTCCAGAACCCCAATGTGAGGACCACACATTTAGTCCTTTTAATCCTTTTAATCCTGCAGAGGCTTTGGAGGATTAAATCATTTAATCCTTTTAATCCTTTTAATCCTCCAGAGCCTTTGGGGGATTAACAGGATTAAAAGAATTTAGTCATTTAATCCTTTTAATCCTTTTAATCCTTTTAATCCGTTTAATCCTTTTTAATCCTCCAGAGCCCCCAGAACCCCAATGTGAGGACCACGCATTTAATCCTCTTAATCCTTTTAGTCCTCCAGAGGCTTTGGAGGATTAAAAGGATTAAAAGGATTAAATCATTTAATCCAATGCTTGGGCCTTAGACTCCAGATCTCTGGGGGGTTAGAAGGATTAAAAGGATTAAAAGGATTAAACGGATTAAAAGGATTAAAAGGATTAAATGATTTAATTCTTTTAATCCTTTTAATCCTTTTAATCCTCCAGAGCCTCCAGAACCCCCATGTGAGGACCAACCATTTAATCTTTTCAATCCTTTTAATCCTCCAGAGCTGATAGTTTACTGTGTCCATATATATATATATATTTATATATATATATATCGCCGGTGCCCAAGCGCCCACAAAATTTGAAATCCTTGTGTAGTTCTGGAACGGGCTCAAGAGACGTCCGCAACCCGATCTTGCTTCTCGGCCAAGAGCTACCATGTTCTCATTGGGTGAGAAGGTGTCATACCAAACTTCTAATGGTGTGACGCAGCAATGCGTAATCTGGGCTATCCGGTTGGATCATATGGCCCAGATTGGCAACAGCACCATGTCTGCAAATATGCTCCGTGAGCATTCTTTGTCAACCCATGGGTTAAGATCTTATTCCATATATGTTGGATGCGCCGTCTTGGTGACTAAATCTCACTGGCTTCTTTTTGCTCAGAATTTGGAGCTCTGAGCCTGTTGTGATTATGTATTCTGGTGTTTGCATGCCCGCTTCATTGTATCCGAGGCCAATATGACAGGCCCGATCCGCCGAATGTATGGGTGCCAATGAACCGGCTGTTCCGTGTTGCGCCTCATCCTTTGACAACGTCCAATGTGGCTTGGCGCCAATGTCGGCAGAAGAAAGTTGTTCGGCTACCAGTGGGTGCTGAAAATTTCCCCAAAACCAAAAAAGCTCTAAGCGGTCATTGAGGTTCAGATGTTTTCTGGTGGTGCGGAAGCTCCAACTGTTGCTCCGACTGTTGCGCCTCGGCGAAAAATATCTTGTCGAATTTCCATGTAGGGAAGTGATGTACCGGGTTCACCTGCGCAACATTCTCATGATGTTTTTGCAACTTCTGACAGCTTTGATTGTTTCAGCAGGCTCCCTATAGAGGGGTTGCTACTTTTGGGGCTGCGTATGAAAGGCACATCTTTGGAACCCTTTTATTTTTCAAGAGTTGGTGAGATTGTGGGGCTGCCGAATTCCAAGGGGGATCATGTGCATATCATGTGCATTTGTGTTGTGCCCATGTAATTAGCTACAAAGATTCAAATGGATGCCGACAGACATCTTTTGCAACTTGTATGCGCGGCTCATCCAAGCTCCAGCATTTGCTTTGTTTGCAAACGAGCAGATCTGACCTTTTCTCAGAACCTAGTACACGTGAAGGAACAAAGTGGCTACATACATCGTGCTTTAGTTTTTCCAGTCACCCGACGCCTTTCGTCTTTTCGTGGCTCAGGTTGGCAGCCCTCCTTCGGAAGCCACCGTCATGCTGCCAGCTCGACGTGAGCGATCCCCCCGCCGTGAAACGCGCTGCCGGGTGAAGGTGGTGACGAATGACATCGAGGCTGCGCTCAGCCGCGCGAAGCTATACGGCATCCTGTCCGCGTGTGTCTGGCTTGGGGGTTGGATTGGGTTGATGGTAGGTTGCATGGCCCAAACATGGTTTAAATCACGGTACTGTACCGGGTGTATTTTATTCATTATCTGTCCATATCTGTCCCTCTATGATACTAAACGGTGGACCCGCCAAATTGTCAACACCTGCAGTAGTTATTGTTGTTGTTCTTATTAGAGGAAGTATTTGGCGAGGAAAAGTTTATATTCAAAAAATGTACCAATTATGTGCAAGGCAGTGACGATGGTGAGCTGGGACCCCAGTTGCTAATAGCTAGTTTTAATTTTAGGGGAGCTGAATCACATTTTTGGGACGTGACTACTGGTCCCCTATTACTTTTCAAGTAGCAGGATTGAAAAAACGCAATGAAATACATCTACTTCCACAAAAAAGGGAACGAACCTTAAGTTTCTCATTAGGAGAACGTTTAGTCATAGGAAGGATTCTATTTAGATCATGGTGTAGACCCAACCTTCATCCCATAATCTAAGTATGCTTTTATCTCAGCATGTGGCCCTCATCTCAATTTTTAAAGCTAAGGGTACACACTTAGACCAGCATCCACAAGGTTATCTTTCCCTATGGGAGCCCCAAAAAGTGATGATTTACAATAATATATAGTAATGGGAAATAATGTATTGTTATATTTTTTTGGTGGTCATCAATGGTATGGAATTACTAAACTAGTCAGCCCTGTAGTCTCATCAGGCATCGCTTTATTTTTAAAAAACACACTACGATGAAGAAAGACATTGCCATGTAAACATACGTGTGCATGGGAGAAAGGGCGAGGGAGGTTGGAATAAGGAATTTCTTATTGTTATAAGGGGAAGTCTTTCTGAATCTTGCGCCCTAGCAAAAAATGAAAGCTTGATAGCTCATAAATGGTTGAAGCTGCAAACCACCTGCACTCATAAAGCAGCCCGAAACTAAGTCTTGAATTTCCAAGGGGGGTGTCACACACGGGAATCTCCTTCCAGACTTGCTGCGGATTGCCTCTTCAGGTGAGGTGCTGCACCACCATTCTGATGGCCAGATGTTGGTGATAAGGTTCAAAGGAACCAAAAGTGCACAGGCCGCTGAGAAAGCATGGCCGGAAGCAGTTTGGGATGACTGATAGCTAGTTTTTTTTTGGCCATCCTGTTCATACAGTTTGCAACAGCTAACATGTCACCAAATTATTTTTGTACTTCCGATGACGGATCCCCGCTCTCGTGACAAATTTTAAACATCTCTAAAGGACAGGTTGGCGATGGGCTGTCTTGTTTTCCCTTCCCTGAAGACCGGTAGGCTGTGAGAAACAGCATGGCACTCCATGGCCGGTGCTTCAGTCTTGATGATCCCTGCTCTTGTGATGAAATATGAATACATATGTTGGCTTCGAACTTTGAAGCACAGGTTGGTGCTGGATCGTCTTGTTTTTCTTTTGCTTCTAAGACCGGTAGGCTGTGTGAAACAGCACTCCATGACCGGCACGTCCGAGCATTGCTGGTGGTTTCGTTTGGAAACAACTAAAGTGATGAAAGCCAACGTTTTGCAGGAAACGTTCAGCAGAGCCACAAAATGTCAGCCACGTTCGTGATTGCTTCAGACCTTGGGACAACAATCGCTCTTAGTTTTTGATTAGTATGACTGCTGTCACTGATAGAAGACTTGAATTATAAAGGTGAAGTAATTGGATTTTAGGAAACTTATTAGCCATAGGGTCACTACCCAGCTACCAAGTGAGACTGTCATCCATGAAGGCCTTCGATCCATGAGTTTGCATTGTTGTGCCACACTGCAGGAGGTTCGGGTAAAGTTACATCCCTTTATGAGATATAAGTTAGTTTCAACCCCATGTATGGAATGATAGCATCACCTATAACCATTTACGACCATTTACAACCATCGAAAACTGGTAAAGGGCTTTAACTGTCGGAATGAGGTGGTAAACGGTGTCCTTAGGGCCACAGTAAACGTTTTCAACTTGCAAGGAGTGTGTTTTGCGAAACCGAAGATACAAACATATTGAAGTTTCCTACAATGGAAGGACTCCCAAACCATCCAAGTTGGACCATGTTAGTATTGAAACACATGCTTGTTAGGATCGCCTGTAATAGAACCCCCCATAAGTTGATGAATCAAAAATCACGTTTGAATGAAGGCTTATTGATTGGACAATCTTGGACACCTTCCAAAATAGATAGACCATACCCTCATAAAAGGATTAGTTTGGGATAAAAGGATTAGTTTGTGATACTAAGGAAGATTGAAGATACCCCTAAATCAGGGTGAAGGGCTGTTATTTCCAACTTAGTAGTAGTAGTAGTAGTAGTAGCAGTAGTAGTAGTAGTAATAACTAGTAGGTAGAAACTAGTAGGTAGAAACTAGTAGGTGGAAACTAGTAGGTAGTAGGTAGTAGGTAGTAGGTAGTAGGAGTAGGAGTAGTAGTAGTAGTAGTAGTGGTAGTAGTAGTAGTAGTAGTAGTGGTAGTGGTAGTGGTAGTGGTAGTGGTATTGGTAGTGGTGGTAGTAGTAGTAGTAGTAGTAGTAACTAGTAGGTAGAAACTAGTAGGTAGAAACTAGTAGGTAGTAGGTAGTAGGTAGTAGGTAGTAGGTAGTAGGTAGTAGGGAGTAGGAGTAGGAGTAGGAGTAGGAGTAGGAGTAGGAGTAGTAGTAGTAGTAGTAGTAGTGTTCTACGCCAACGAACGAAATAGACCCCAAAGGTCCCTGCCACATATATATATATATATGTATATATATATAGATATCAATCTATCTATCTATCTATCTATCTATCTGTCTGTCTGCCTGCCTGCCTGCCTGTATGTCTGTCTGTCTGTCTGTCTATCTATCTATCTATCTATCTATCTATCTATCTATCTATCTGCCTATCTATCTATCTGTCTGTCTGTCTGTCTGTCTGTCTGTCTGTCTATCTGTTCATATTTATCTATTTATCTATCTATGTATATATATATATAATTTAATCTATCTACCTAATCTATCTATATGTATACATATCAACAAAATAAACATGATGCTACTGGGAAATCACCAGCCAACATCGGAAGTTCACACGATTTCACGAAGAAAAATGAATGAAACTGATATGTTGTTGTTCTTTGCGCATTGGACACAAGAACCAAATAGGGCGTACGCAACAAACGTGAATATAAAACGAGGTTATTGTAGAAATAGCCAACAAATCATTGGGTCGAGTCTCGTAGGTCGCCAAATAATGACAAATAGGGATACAATGACGATTTAGAGGGGCTGACCAGAACTTGAATATACGTTCATGATCATGTAAACTCAATACCATAAACCCATATACCCTCTGGTAAACATTTTTCAAAAAACTATGGAACATATTGGAAAGATCCACCATTTTTCATAGGTAAATCATTAAATCCACTATTTCGACTGGGCCATGTTGGCCATTTTCCAGTTTGCTTTTTGTAGGTTGACCCGGGTAAACCCCCCGGGTCCCGGTCATATTCACGGCAGATCCTGCTGGGGATTCCCGGCAGACCACAGCCGGGCGATCTCGTTGGCCAGTTCCTCCAGCAAGTCTTGGAAGATCATCCGAGCCACCTCGAGCCGAAAGTTGCCGCCACGACGAAACGAAAAGCCCACCGTTGAGAAACGACGGTTTGAACGAAAAGCGGGGGCTGAGGGAATGAAGAAAATCGGGAAAACCAGGGGAACTAGTTATATCATTGAATAATGATGATAGTTAATGATGATAGTTAATAGTTCACTATGCTGAGGGAATGAAGAAAATCTACGGGAAAACCAGGGGGAACTAGTTGTCTGGGTATATGATGGGTATATACTGGGAATTATGTGTATGTATGTATATATATATATGGTGCAGCGTTGGCCACCCCCGCTCCCCCCCCCCACCAATGGGTATGCGTGGACAGTATCGTCTGGTTCTTCTGGTCCCCCCCCCCTGGGTATGGGTGGACAGTATCGTA
The DNA here is from genome assembly GCA_947184155.2 of Cladocopium goreaui. Lineage (NCBI taxonomy): Eukaryota > Dinophyceae > Suessiales > Symbiodiniaceae > Cladocopium > Cladocopium goreaui. Next base: position 99,432 of record CAMXCT020000062.1, on the reverse strand, counting down.
TGGTTCTTCTGGTCCCCCCCCCTGTGGCCTGTGGTGGTGGTATGTTGGTATGTTGGTATGTTGGTATGTTGGTATGTTGGTATGTTGGTATGTTGGTATGTTGGTATGTTGGTATGTTGGTATGTTGGTATGTTGGTATGTTGGTATGTTGGTATGTTGGTATGTAGGTATGTAGGTATGTTGGTATGTAGGTATGTATGTATCTATCTATCTATCTGATCTATCTAGTATCTATGTGGTATCTATGTATCTATGTATCTATGTATGTATGTATGTATGTATGTATGTATGTATGTATGTATGTATGTATGTATGTAGTATGTAGTATGTAGTATGTATGTATGTATGTATGTAGGTATGTAGGTAGGTATGTATGTATGTATGTATGTATGTATGGAATGTAAGGTAAGGTAATGTAAGGTAAGGTAAGGTAATGTAAAGTAAGGTAATGTAATGGTATGTATGCATGTATGTACGTAGGTATGTAGGTAGGTAGGTAGGTAGGTAGGTATGTAGGTATGTATGTATGTATATACACCACCACAGGGGCATCATACCCCCCCCCCCATCCCATGGGGGGGGGGGGGAACACCGGACACGGGACCATATATATCTGGTTGGTGGTTTTTCGCCACCCCTCTGAAAAAATGATGGAGTTCGTCAGATTGGGATGATGACATTCCCAATATATGGAAAAATAAAATTCATGTTCCAAACCACCAACCAGTTTATATAATTGAATAAAGTCTTAAATATATTAATACTTAACTACAATTGTCAAATATCATAACTCCACCATACATTGAGGATATAATATCCATAATAATGGTGATATATGGGATAATTATTGTATGTATTTTAATATATACATATCTATATATGTATTATTTATATATATATACAAGCACCAATATGACATTTGGATATGTCTGAAAATTTGCAATACCTATTTTTTAAAAAAAAAAAAACGTTAATGGGAAATATTATGATCAACCATCGTATTTCAATAGGAACAATGATGAGTAACCTGTGTATGGAATCGGTATACCCAATTTTCAGATATGATTATGATGCCAGTTTGTAAACCGAGCATATATATATATATATAATGTTTATGTAGTATTACACAACCACAAAGCCAACACTAAATAACCTACTTCCAAATCTAGCTGAGTAGGCATCACATTGTGCATGGCGACCTAACTTTGCATATTTTTTTTAACCATAACCGTCCCAAAATGAAGGCAGAATTTTGAGCTCCAAGATCGGCTCAGCGGCGATATCAAGGGGGTTCCATAAATGGGGCTATCCCAGTAGCTGGATGTTTTCCAATGGAACATCTTAAAATGCAGCATTTTAGGGGTTCCCCCCTTCTTAGGAAACCTTCATGTATTACTTATTAATTATTGAGTGGACATAGAATCTGTAAATGGGGAACCTTGAAGCACGCCAGGTCTCAGTACAAATTTGACATTAAACGTGTGCTTGGTTTTTGGGCGCACATGCAAACAATATGAGAGCGGACAAGGTATCATCCTCCCAAAAACGACTGAAAATGAAGAAAGCATTGAAGCCACCTCGCAACCTGTGATTCATAGTATGCAGAGGAAGGATTGCTGAAGGGAGATGATTCTAGGACAAATGCAGGAAGTTTAAACAAGATTAAGAATGCCATTTGTTTAACCTTGGACATATGAACATAATATGATCCGAATCATTTAAACAGGATCCGAGTAACCTTTGACTTTCCCGATCATTTGGATCTTGCCACTTGGATGACCAGTACCCTTCTCTTCACCCAAAAATAGCTGCTGTACCTAGACCTAGATGTTTATCCAAAAAAAACAACAATTGTGGTATCCATAGATATTCTTCTTCCCCAAATGTGGCATAATAGATGCTACAACGGTATAACGGTAAAATCAACTGTACCTTTGATCCTTTGATCCATCCTCATGACAGGGTATCTCACCACGTCCCTGCAATCATCGTGCCTCGTTCTTCACCTTCTGCACATCGGCTTTGATGTCCAACCATGAAGCTTCATCGCTACCTCGGGCCCGGGAGGTTCAAAGCCGCTGGCCTGTAGAGGTTCCAAACAAGGAGTCTTATTTCAGTGATTCCAAATATTTTCGTGACATTTGACTTGTTGCATAGACATCATAGACTTTCAGAAATTTGATGGACAGGACATGTTGAGACACCCGCCTCACAGAGTTCAGTCAAGTCATTCCCTGCTCTGGAGTCAAGAGTTCATTGATATGCGGAAATGATGAGTCGAGGTAAGAAAAACACATCATCTATAGAATCGTGCAAGAACAGTTCATATCTTTCTTGGGTCCTTCTATAGCTTCTTGTTTGCACATACGGTTTTCAACATTTGATGGTTTTTTGTTCAAGTGTTTCAATCCTTTTTTCTCATGAAAAGCTGACCATAAATCGGTGGGCCATCCCCCATCCCCCATTTTTGGTTAAATCCACACTTTTCATGGATAGACCATGGCAAAACCCCATTCTTGGTCACCTTCCCATCATCTCAGCTTGCCACAAATCTCTTCCTCTAGAAGTGCGTCAATGCCTCGCCGAAACCGGTTGTTTTTTTTCGGTGATCCAACCCCCCCCACTTGACCTTTAAAAAAACACAAGAACGGGATAAAAACATGGTGATAACAGAGCTCGTACAGAGATTGAACCATCAAACATTGTTGTTTTATCAAATGGCATTTTTGAAGGGGACCCAACGATATAGGAACCCGTTTTGAGGACTCATGGTCGCTAGAAATGTCTCGCACCTGGATCGAGGTTGGCTAAAGCCAAGGCGCCTCAGGTGACAAGTGGTGTGAAGGTGACATGCTTTACCCTTGTTTTTGTTAAAGATCACAAGAGCATAATCAGTGAAAGTAAACATGTATATATATATATACATAGATACATGGACAAATAATACATTATATATATACACACCTATGCATATAAATGTAATAATATACATATGTATATATATATATGTAATAATATACATATGTGTATATATATATATTATGCATGTGTATATATATATATGTAGTGTATAGATGTGTAATATGTATACAGTATACATATATATATATATGGCATAACATGTATATATATAATAATGTAATACATATGTATATATGTAATATATATATATATATGGCACAACATGTATATATATATATATGTAATATATGTAATATATATATATGTAATATTTGTAATATATATATATGTAAGATATACGAATATAAGATACATATATAATATCATATATATATACATATATATACGTAATATATAATATATATATAGGTAATATATATATATATATAGGTTATATATATATAGGTAAAATATATGTGTATATATATATATATGTAATATATACACATATACATGATATAATTATATATATATATGACACGTAATATGTATAGATATGTGTATACACCTTTGTACACCTATGTTGGTACATATGTACAAAAACCATTGGTTATACAAACCATTGGTTGTACAAACCAGTTGCTCCCATATGGTTATCTGGCTTGTATCGCCTATGTTCAGTGCTGAAACATCTCCGTGCCAACGATCGGTCAATAGACAACATGGCATTCCAAACATCTTTGTCACCTGGAAATCAGCAAGCATTGAATTATGGCAGTTATGACCTTTTTTCCCTTAGGCAATATGAAGCCCTCCAATTCCAATGCTTGCCTGCAGCACCGGCTTCAAGATCGATGGTCATTCTTCCAGCTTGGACGCCTGAAAGGTACGGTTTGTTGGTTGAGCACTTCGTTTTGGGCGCTTACGTACACAAACAACATACACTCATGTGTTGATAAATGTGGTAAAGAAGTCATATCCTCATAGACTCTATACAAGGTCTAAGGTGTATCTTTGAAAAACGATACATGTTTTATTTGGGTTGATGGCTTGTTGCTGAGTTTCCCGAAAGTGAAAAGTCAACCACAAATCCCTTGTAACTTCAGCAACAGAAAGCTGCGTGGCACAAATGATTTTAAAATCAAGTTGTTCTTTCGGTGAATGGTTCCACAAATGGTTCGCCAACAAATGGTTCTAACTTCAAAGTAATCTTAATATGCCATTATGCAAAATATTGCTTTGTTGTTCGGTCAAATTATGTATATACATATTATATATATATATATACACATGCACATGTATGTATATATGTATGAAGGTATGTTTGTATGCAGCTATGTATATATGTTAGGTATGTATGTAGGTAGGTGTGCATGTGCACATAAATATTACATTCATATGATTCATAAATATATATGTCTATATATAGATATTTTTGTATTTACTTATACTCATAACTCTTATAAACATAATATATTAGAGAGGGCGAGATACATATGATCTGCACGTCCCTTTTCGACCTGGTCCTGTGTCCCGTGCCTGACACTGCCGAAGTCTCTTCAGCAGCCTGCGATTTGCGAGACATCAGTGACATCCGAGACCTAGGTTTTTTCGTCTGAAAATATAAAGAAAAACCTGGGGATTTTTAAATATATAGGATGTTTCTTATTAATTCCAGAAAATACCAGATATATTTTGAAAAAACATATATATAAGAAAATTCTGGTATTAAGATGATATCTGAATTTGGATATTACCTTCAAATATATCCCCAAAGATTAGTAACCATATTTGGAATGATGTATAATCATCGAACTATGATTTGGATGTGTCTGAAAATCAAATTTATCTCAGGACTTGAGGCCCTGTATATTGCGATATCCAAAAAAAGGGGATTTTTGTTTTTTAATCCGTGGGCATGGATTGTGATATTCCCAATGTACCAGTATCGGTCGAGATCATCCTCCAGAATCATCAACCATAACTGCTTGGTGGTTTTTCGCCACCCCTCTGAAAAAGATTGATCAGTTGGGATGATAAAATTCCTAATTAATATGGAAAGTCATAAAACATGTTCCAGTCACCACCAACCAGTTAATTTATCACTTACTGTAGATATCCCCATCTGTTGCTACTTAAAATCCCTATTAATCTGGGTCAATTGTAACAGTTCACTAACCTGAAACTTGCGGCTGGGAATAATTCCCTGAATCCTAAGCATGATTTTAGTGGTCAGAGTCGAGGTCATAAAAAAAAAAAAAAAACATATTATGATCCATGATCTTCCCATGACACTTCCATGAAAAACCAGCTTATACCATCCTAGAAAAATTGGAGTCTGTTGATAGTAAAAATCCCTATATATCAATCATACAGTTACGGCCTTTTAACAGTATTAAATGGAATTATAACTTCTAAAAACTAGTTGGCTATATTAATATATATATCATTATAAAATATAAACTCGTTTATGACCTGTTAAGGGTCATCACTCTATAAATCATCTTGGAGCTTCATTCCCCCACCCCTCCGTCAACGGTCAACATCCGACCTCCGTTCGCCAACCGAAGCGCACTTGCTCCGTCAGTTTGGCTCGCACCTGAGATCTGGAATCTGCTGTGAAATCCAACCCATTTATAGATGATTTTACCATTAAACCATATTTAAACCTCCACTTACTTAGGGAATTTTGAGGTGTATTTGATTTTTGTGGATGGATGTGGGATGGATTGTGTTCTTTTTAGAGGAAAAACTTAATGGATGGCAAATGGCAAAGTTGGGGATCGAACCTGATTGGAGTTGGGGGATTTTGATGTATTTGGGATGTGGCAAAACACTGGAAGACTTAGATTTTCCAGAATATATATATATATATATACCATCTGAGAATTCAACATAGCCATGGAAAATCCCTATTTTTCATGGGGGTTTTAGTGGGAAAATCATCCATAAATGGGCCATCTATAGCCATGGCTACGTCAAATAACCAGAGGGTGTATACATATATATATATATCGCAGCAAATCTGCGGCTCCAACTGAGAAGATCATATTTTTTCAGGAAAAGTGGGATTCCAAGCAGCAGAAACGGTGTTTTTGTTCGTTGGGAAGAAAGAGAACCAGCATGAACATAGCATACACAACCAGTTTCACTTTACTTAGGGGATATAGCTTGAGATTCAACAAGAAATTGACCATGCAAATTGGGAACATGAACCATCAAAGAAGGGCCTTTTGGTCCACATCTCCGCCAAGATGTATCATTTCTTTAAACAAAAAGTACATATTTATGATAATTTATGGGTATGGGTATACATGTGTTCACATTGTAGTTGAATGAAGCTTCATCCCTTCCCAATATTGTTTACCCCCTACATCCAGAAAAGAAATGAGGTTTCCTAAGTCATGGGGGTACCCCTAGTGATCATCCACTTTAGATTCAGATTTTCCATTCTAAACCATCCAGCTATTGTGCTTAGGCTTAGTCTCTTTCGAAGTAACGGAGGGGCAGAACAAGAAACCCGTGGCTGAATGCATAAAATCTTACTGGTGCGGTGCTAAACGTAGGGAATGGATGGGTTGCTGGGGGTTGCTGGGATGATTCTTGATAGTTAGCCAGTGGATCATTCCCGAAAATTCCCTGCTAAGCTGAATGCATAACTGGTTGGTGGTTTCAACCCCTCCGAAAAATATTAGTTAATGGGAGGGATTATCCCATATATGAAATGGAAAATAAAAAAATAAAACAAACCACCAACCAGATAAAATACCTAGACTGCAAACAAAAATGGCAGCCATTGGAATACCATGACGGTGCCCCTCCACCCGGAAGGCCTTCTCCCAGGTTTGCTTCTGCGAAGAGGTCAAGCCCTCCTGTGCCTGCGTCCAGGTGAGGGAATACAAACATCCCTCCAGAAATGGTGATTTCATGGCAGGCAAAGGACATCTATGGCACATTGGAATGGCAGGGTCTAATATGATTCATATGGATATATGGTTTATATATAACATCCATCTGGATAAATCAGCCATTTATTATAACATATTACAACTGGTTGGTGGTTTTTCGCCACCCCTCTGAAAAATATGAGTTCGTCAGTTGGGATGATGACATTCCCAACTGAATGGAAAAAAAATGTTCCAAACCACCAACCAGATGGGATTTAATGCTGATTTACATGGATGTACCCTCTGGTAATTTAACATAGCGGACTGAAAAAAAACATTTCTAATAGGTAAATCATCTATAAATGGTCCATTTCCATAGCTATGTTAGAAGTCACCCACCTGGTTAGCTTAGATGGGTGTACTAGGTTTTATGTGTTTGTGATCTAAAAGTGTCTTGAGGTTATTGCTGGCGATCAAACTTTTCGATCATGCGTTCGATATCAACCGATAGCGTTGAAGTGGGATACATCCAAAATTGCTCCAAGTTCGAAAGGGTTTGCACCACTATCATGTTGGTAAACGCTAACCATCACACATTCTCTGAGAGGAATTGCAACCATTCATGTTGATCGAAAACCCAATCGATTCTTGTTAAAGTCCCAACTGTTTGTTCATTGAACTCGTAATTTTAAATATGCGTATGGGTCAAAACCCTGTTAAATTAACTTTTCTGTTCACAGCCACTGGGAAAGGTGGGAACTTATGGATCCATATCTACCCGCAGCTATATCTCCGTTCCATTCGGTGAATCATCATTATCCTCATGAAATTGCAATTTTGAGAGCTATATAGGCTATACCTTCAGAGAAACCCATATCAAATTCCCTTGAAATTTAGGGCATTTCTCTACCCCAAATCACCATCCCATCGCCTGCTTCTCTCGAAAGCGTGACAGAGGAGCTTCTCCAAAGCAGGGTCGTCGCCAACCCATGACACGCGGACCTTGCTCCTGCGACGAAACGGAGGGAAATCCCAAGAAGTGTGCAATTCCTTGGAAATCAAATATGGAATCCCAAGGAATTATATAACATACTGATAGTCACTATGAATCATGAATAATATCCGCATATATATATATATATAGACGTATATATAATGTTAATATATTATCATACAATCATAGGTTATATGATATTGCAACAATACACCAAGTATGAATATTGAATAGTGAATTACATTTCACATGAGTTATAGACTATTGGTGTTAGCGGATATATTTGGTATTTAATTCACAGATGTTAGATGATTATTATATTATATATTTATAATGGGAATATATGATGATATAATGGGGACATAAATCAAATATAACTGGTTTAGAATGGGAATATGATGGTGATATTGGGGAGACATGGGGAGACTACTTTGGAAATTGGGAAGGTTTTGAAGCGTTTTTGTGACAAATTGGCGTCTATGGGAACTTTGTGATAAATAATAACTAACGCACACCATTTTATGGTGGTAATATGATATGTCATAGGGTCAAATGGGGATCTAACCAACAATTTTTATATGGTATGAGTCTGTCCAAACGTGTGGCATATCTGGGATTTGTGATGATTTGTGGCAAGTTTGATGGAAATTGAAATTAGGGTTTAACTTTTTGAATCATTTAGTTTGGGAGTCCCATTTTTTTTGCTACAAACCCGCACTTCGAACTATTCTGCACATAGGATTGCACAGCAACATGAATGATGCCTAGGAAGATCTTGATACTGGGATGATCATCAGTCACATATCCGAATGACCTCGTTTATCCACGCATCATAAGTTCGCAGCACTGTACCCATTTGAAGTAAAGCCTGTGATTTGCTATTGAGGGCGTCATGGCAGTCATTTTTCCGTTGGCTACGGATAATTTTTGTCCCACGGAAAGCCTATTGGATGGATTAGTTGGTTTATACAGTAATATATTGGCCTTCGAGTAGATCCAATATTACCATCATATTTCTTCAACTTCAAATGTCGGCAATACGTGGATGAGTTTCCTACTTGAGACTATTCCAATCTTGTATGGTACCCTAGGGTAAACTAAGAACATAGATGTGGAAAACCCATGGTTACCCTAAGAAAATATCTACACATGGTGGTTTTCCCACATCTATGCTAGTTTACCCAGGGTAACAAACAGGGGTGACCAAAACGGCTTTGCCGTCTCCTTGACTTCTTCGCTAGCAATCTCCAGCAAAGCATCTGCAAGCCTAAGCTGATGATCTCAGGAGTTTGGAAGTGGAAAAAATCCCCGATCCAGAAGCATCTGACACCAGAAAGTGGTTAGCCACTTGAAAACATCTGAACAACTAACATGGAACTACTACTACAGTATTATATAACGGCCAACGTCGGATTCGGAAACTTCAGCGTCGGATTCGGAAACTCCCAGGCCCTCGGATTCGGAAACTCCCTCCCCCCCGGATTCGGAAACTTTAGCGTCGGATTCGGAAACTTCCAGGCCCTCGGATTCGGAAACTTCGAAGCCCACGGATTCGGAAACTCCCTGGCCCTCGGATTCGGAAACTTCCTGCCCCCCGGATTCAGAAACTTCGAAGCCCACGGATTCGGAAACTTCCAGGCCCTCGGATTCGGAAACTTCCAGGCCCTCGGATTCGGAAACTTCAAGGCCCACGGATTCGGAAACTCCGTGGCCCGCGGATTCGGAAACTTGCTGCCCCCCGGATTCGGAAACTTCGAAGCCCACGGATTTGGAAACTTCCTGGCCCTCGGATTCGGAAACTTGCAGGCCCTCGGATTCGGAAACTTCAAGGCCCACGGATTCGGAAACTCCCAGGGCGTCGGATTCGGAAACTCGCTGCCCCCCGGATTCGGAAACTTCGAAGCCCACGGATTCGGAAACTTCCAGGCCCTCGGATTCGGAAACTTCCAGGCCCTCGGATTCGGAAACTTCAAGGCCCACGGATTCGGAAACTCCGTGGCCCTCGGATTCGGAAACTCCCTGCCCCCCGGATTCGGAAACTTCGAAGCCCGCGGATTCGGAAACTGCCAGGGCGTCGGATTCGGAAACTCGCTGTCCCCCGGATTCGGAAACTTCGAAGACACGGATTCGGAAACTTCCAGGCCCTCGGATTCGGAAACTTCAAGGCCTTCGGATACGGAAAGTTGCGGCTCCCCCTGGATTCGGAAACTTGAATTTGGGATTTAGAAATAGCATTGGTGTGGAAACTCCCAGCGCCGAGATCTCAAAAAAAACAAACTGCATTGTGGAAAAAAGAACATTCCGGATGTAGTTCGTCGGATTGATCTGAAAATGCAAACTGATCTCCTATATGTATAGACTCACTGATGCAATCCGAATGGTTGATCATACACGAATCCAATGTATCCCAATATTGACTGGTGTTTCCCATCATTGGGAATCACTTACATGCAAGTGCAGCTGATGCCTTGTCAAACTTACAGCAGCAGGATTTATACCAATGATCACTTGACGCAAACAGTGAGAATGCGGACAAGTGAACAATTCCTTTATATCTGGAGTGTATATGGTCTATATGCATGATATGCATGTAGAATGGGCGACAACGGTCCATTGATCTACTTTGAGTTCCCATAACTATTCCGCCTCCGCCAAACACGACATCCTACTGTACACTATGCTCTGCCACGTCATCGGCAGCTGGTCATTCATGTTTCCAGGTGATGGCTGAATCTGCTATAGCTGCTATACAGTGCTAGTGGAAAATTCGGGGATTTGTGCGCGTAAAAGTTACTGAGATTTTACTGTTCAAATGAAACCTGCAGACTCCAGAAAAACTCATTGCCATCAAGAATATATACAGAATATGTGTATACTTTATACTGTAGATATATATATATATAATTGAAAGGGAATACACAATCTAGAAAATAAATGAGAAATTACCAGTAGTACTGCGCAAGGCGGTGGCGGAAGTTTCAAAAATAGGAAATCTATAGGCAGGGTGTGCCGGGCATGCCGTAGAATGGGAACCGGACCGAGTGAGAAGAACTCTATGCAAGGGAAGGATGTGCATTGAGGACTACCATTGCATGCAGAGCTTTGGGGGGGGGGAAGTTTAGAAAATGACTTGCAATCGTGACAAGAACTCTGTGAAAGGGAAGGATGTGCATTGAGGACTACCATTGCATGCAGAGCTTTGGGGGGGGGGAAGTTATAAAAATGACTTGCAATCGTGACAAGAACTCTGTGAAAGGGAAGGATGTGCATTGAGGACTACCATTGCATGCAGAGCTTTGGGGGGGGAGAAGTTTAGAAAAGGACTTGCAATCGTGACAAGAACTCTGTGAAAGGAAAGGATGTGCATTGAGGAATACCATTGTATGCAGAGCTTTGGGGGGGGGAAGTTTAGAAAATGACTTGCAATCGTGACAAGAACTCTGTGAAAGGGAAGGTATGCATTGATGACTACTATTGCATGTAGGGCTTTGGGGGGGGAAGGTTAGAAAATGACTTGCAATGGTGACAAGAACTCTATGCAAGGGAAGGATTTGCATTGAGGAATACCATTGCATGCAGGGCTTTGGGGGGGAAGTTTATAAAAAGACTTGCAACCGTGAGAAGAACTCTATGCAAGGGAAGGATGTGCATTGAGGAATACCATTGTATGCAGAGCTTTGGGGGGGGAAGTTTAGAAAATGACTTGCAATGGTGACAAGAACTCTATGAAAGGGAAGGATGTGCATTGAGGAATACCATTGTATGCAGAGCTTTGGGGGGGGAAGTTTATAAAAATGACTTGCAACCGTGACAAGAACTCTATGCAAGGGAAGGATGTGCATTGAGGACTACCATTGCATGCAGAGCTTTGGGGGGGAAGTTTAGAAAATGACTTGCAATGGTGACAAGAACTCTATGAAAGGGAAGGATGTGCATTGAGGACTACCCTTGCATGCAGAGCTTTGGGGGGGGGGAAGTTTAGAAAATGACTTGCAATGGTGACAAGAACTCTATGCAAGGGAAGGATGTGCATTCAGAAATACCATTGCATGCAGAGCTTTTAGGGGGGGAAGTTTAGAAAATGACTTGCAATCGTGACAAGAACTCTGTGAAAAGGAAGGATGTGCATTGAGGAATACCATTGTATGCAGAGCTTTGGGGGGGGGAAGTTTAGAAAATGACTTGCAATGGTGACAAGAACTCTATGAAAGGGAAGGATGTGCATTGAGGAATACCATTGTATGCAGAGCTTTGGGGGGGAAGTTTATAAAAATGACTTGCAACCGTGACAAGAACTCTATGCAAGGGAAGGATGTGCATTGAGGACTACCATTGCATGCAGAGCTTTGGGGGGGGAAGTTTAGAAAATGACTTGCAAAGGTGACAAGAACTCGATGAAAGGGAAGGATGTGCATTGAGGAATACCATTGTATGCAGAGCTTGGGGGGGGAAGTTTAGAAAATGACTTGCAATGGTGACAAGAACTCTATGCAAGGGAAGGATGCGCATTCAGAAATACCATTGCATGCAGAGCTTTCGGGTGGGAAGTTTAGAAAATGACTTGCAATGGTGACAAGAACTCTATGCAAGGGAAGGATGCGCATTCAGAGAATACCATTGCATGCAGAGCTTTTTGGGGGGGAAGTTTAGAAAATGACTTGCAATCGTGACAAGAACTCTATGCAAAGGGAAGGATGTGCATTGAGGAATACCATTGTATGCAGAGCTTTGGGGGGGGGAAGTTTAGAAAATGACTTGCAATCGTGACAAGAACTCTATGCAAGGGAAGGATGTGCATTGAGGACTACCATTGCATGCAGAGCTTTGGGGGGGGGAAGTTTAGAAAATGACTTGCAATCGTGACAAGAACTCTGTGAAAGGGAAGGATGTGCATTGAGGACTACCATTGCATGCAGAGCTTTGGGGGGGGAAGTTTAGAAAATGACTTGCAATCGTGACAAGAACTCTGTGAAAGGGAAGGATGTGCATTGAGGACTACCATTGCATGCAGAGCTTTGGGGGGGGAAGTTTAGAAAATGACTTGCAATCGTGACAAGAACTCTGTGAAAGGGAAGGATGTGCATTGAGGACTACCATTGCATGCAGAGCTTTGGGGGGGGAAGTTTAGAAAATGACTTGCAATCGTGACAAGAACTCTGTGAAAGGGAAGGATGTGCATTGAGGACTACCATTGCATGCAGAGCTTTGGGGGGGGGGAAGTTTAGAAAATGACTTGCAATCGTGACAAGAACTCTGTGCAAGGGAAGGATTTGCATTGATGACTACTATTGCATGTAGGGCTTTGGGGGGGGAAGTTTATAAAAAGACTTGCAACCGTGAGAAGAACTCTATGCAAGGGAAGGATGTGCATTGAGGAATACCATTGCATGCAGAGCTTTGGGGGGGGGAAGTTTAGAAAATGACTTGGAATCTTGATAAGAACTCTATGCAAGGGAAGGATGCGGGACAGGGTGTGGAGTTGCTGAATCGGGACAGGTTGGAGTTGCTGAATCGGGACAGGGTGGAGTTGCTGAATCGGGAGAGGGTGGAGTTGCTGAATCGGGACAGGGTGGAGTTGCTGAATCGGAACAGGGTGGAGTTGCTGAATCGGGAGGGGGTGGAGTTGCTGAATCGGGACAGGGTGGAGTTGCTGAATCGGGACAGGGTGGAGTTGCTGAATCGGGACAGGGTGGAGTTGCTGAATCGGGACAGGGTGGAGTTGCTGAATCGGGACAGGGTGGAGTTGCTGAATCGGGACAGGGTGGAGTTGCTGAATCGGGACAGGGTGGAGTTGCTGAATCGGGACAGGGTGGAGTTGCTGAATCGGGACAGGGTGGAGTTGCTGAATCGGGACAGGGTGGAGTTGCTGAATCGGGACAGGGTGGAGTTGCTGAATCGGGACAGGGTGGAGTTGCTGAATCGGGACAACCCGGAGTTTCTGAATCCTTGGAGTTTCTGAATCGGAGTTGCTGAATCGGAGTTGCTGAATCGGGTAAAGTTTCTGAATCGTAATTTATTCATTATATAACTGAACTCAAAAAACAAAATGGCTCTAACATGCTTGCCAACATGCCAAAGCTTTGCCTGTTCGGACATGGCCTTTTGGTGAGATGTGGGTTGAAAGCCAATGCTGTCTCAGTCTCCTGTAGATACTGTAGCTATTAAATCTGGATTGCAAGTGGGTTCTAACCCCTTCACCAATCAGAGATCATACGCGACGCTTGATGGCCACTTCAGCAAGAACGCTAAAACTGTACACCCCTTTGCAACGGGAAATCCCAATGGTGCAAAAGCTCTAACGATAAACTTTCAATGATTTCAGTATGTTAAAGTGTTAGTCACTGTTAGTCCTCTACAAATCGTGGATGCTTGTCAGGATACCCCCATGGATTATATTGAATTACCCTCTGGTAAACTAACATAACTATGGAAAATCACCATTTATAGATATTTATAGTGGATTTTCCCATTAAAAATTGTGATTTTCCAGTTCGCTATGTTAAATTACCAGAGGGTATCCAATTCATGAGCCATTCAAAATGCAAGGGGTCAATCGTTTTTTAGAATTGATTCGGGCATCCCGACAGGCGTGTGAAGCCTTCAATCGCAGCTGCACGGTCACTGTCCTGAAAGGCTGAGATCAGTCTGAGAGGTGGGAAATTATGAGGCCAAAAAGACTGGGATGTACCCCCAATCTATGACATGTTCATATGGAAAATGATAATCAAGAATCAGTGGAGCGGATAGACTCAAAGGGGCCGTGGCCGGTGTTTTGTTTTTTTTGTCGCTTTGGCACATCATGGATTTGAACCATGTTAATCATTGTTGATCCATTTTGCACCATCTATCATAGAATCTACATGTCTAATCGGCTGCCTCCAAGAGCTAGGTCCGCTAGATGGGAAAAGGGGGACTGGTCGACGGTGGAGGTCTTCTCCAGGTCTCCAAAAAATCACCGCCGAAATGCCGAAAACTGCCAAGAAAGGAGTAGAATTCTTAGAGATCATCAAGTGATTTATTGATTTATGGGATTTTTATTGGATTTTCAGTTGAAGTACTGCTTGATGATCTTGATGATCTTGATTCCGGGCGGGATTCCGAGCTCACGGACGAGGGTCATCCGTCTTCAAGTAAATAATAGAACCCAATAGAACCCCCAAAATTCCTGAAAAGTCGTGCTCAGAATCAGCTTCAGGCGTTTTTTTTGCAGGGAATCCCTGTCTTTTGGATGCTAAACCCATGGTCTTCCGCTAGACTTTCCGACTCAACCTGGTGAATCATCAGAACGATGTGCATTCTGGATGCAAAAACCCATAAATCAAAGGTCATCTGGGAGGTTTCCCATAAATCAAACCATCCATATCATGGAATGTTCATTTCAAAATAATGTTTGTCATCAACATTCAACCAGACCATTCATTCTGGTGACCCCTGACTGTGTTTGTGTTTACTTCTTGGGTCTGTTAACCAACATCCACAACAACAAGGTGCTATCCCACAAATCCCCCCACTGTGGTGGATTCTATACCCCCAGAATTATTACAGAATTTCGATCAATTTCAACCACCATTTATAGCTATTTGATCTCTACCCCTTGACACGATTTCAGCTGATTGGTGTTTTTGTTTCACAAATCTTCACCCTTCCCAAGAATATGCTTGTCGTCTCAACCAATCATAAAAGGATGGTATGGTTGATCATTAGTATGGTTGATAAATCTCAGCCACTTATTCTCCCAAGTGCCATACTATACAATATGTACGGTTGATACATAGTATGGTTGATAAATAAGTATGGTTGATACATAGTATGGTTATCCCAATTTATTTTGATAAATCCCAAGTTAGTATATGTTCATTAATCATACTACTTAGTATAAATTTCATCTCAGTTATGTTATAATCCATTTTCATATCATTATATTATAGCAAAACTGGGATTATAACCTACCCTCTGGTAAACTAACCTAACTATGGAACATCACAATGTTTAATGGGTAAATCCACTATTTCTATGGCCATTTTCAATAGCTTTTTGTATGTTTACCAGAGGGTTATTACTATCCCAAGTTTTCTTTTCAAAACGTGACCGTAACGTCTGCCAGTTTGGATTTGCATGGATCACCCGTGTCCTCCGGGGACTCTTCCTCGGCATCCTGGCTGATGTGAAAAATCTCCCCACCATAACCTACTTGGGGAGCATTATTTGGTTATATAATTGATATGCATTATATATAATGCATTATTTGGTGTTATTTACAGGTAATATATGTAAAATATGCATTATGTACAGGTAATACTATATGGGTATGCATATATATATATAAAATTAATGTAGGGCTCCGATTAGTGTCCTGGCTCCCTATTGTGAGATGTTTTCCCTTCCCAATTGAGTATCTTGCCGTTTGTCTGGGGGGAGGCTCTGTTGTGAGAAGTTGTTCAAGTGAAATCATTTCTTATCAATAGATTTCTTTGAGGTTCAAAAAGGAAAATCAATTGAAAGCAGATTCAAATGAATTGAAAGTAAATTGAGTTCAATTGAAATCCTTTAGTATCAATAGATTTCTTTGAGGTTTCAAAGGAAAATCAATTGAACGTAGATTCAAATGAATTGAAAGTAAATTGAGTTCAATTGAAATCCTTTCTTATCAATAGATGTCTTTGAGGTTTAAAAAGGAAAATAAATTGACCACAAAAACATGGGGACAACACTGATAAAACCAGCATGCTTCAGATTGACCCTCAGACCGGAGGGGTCTTAGGAAAGGGATGGAAAGGAGATTGCGGGATGCAATCTTCCGCCACATCCATCTTCAAAATTGGTATGGTTGAAGAAACACCCAGTTGTTCAGTCATAAAAAGTCAGCTGCAAAACAAACATAGGCATCAAAGTCATGTGTTTCAACATCTGCTGCTTCAGGTGCTAGATTCCAAGTGGTTCAAAGCCACAAAGCCACCCTGCTTGCGCGCCTCGTGCGCTGCCTTACTTCGCATGATCTCTTTGACAGACGGCAACCACTCCTCAAGGGCAGCTCTGGAAAAAGCTTGGACATAAAGCGTGCCTGGGATAAATATTGATAAATATTGATAAATATGACTAACCTTGGCTAGCATATAATTTTGTTGGTGAAACAGTGAACCAAAAAGGACAACATAGGCTATGTAAACAAAGAAAAAGTTGGGGGGAGCCGCCAAAGAGAAGGATTAGTCATAGTCACATCAATAACCAAAGGGTACAATTTCCTAGAAACATTGCATTGTCATGTGGCATAGCATGCCAGACCGGGGTTGAGCAGGAACTATGACAGTGACTTCTCGACTTGTCCCTCGGCAAATGTGTTTCATGAAGCCACTATATTCATTCGGGTGTGAAAATAAGGTACTCCTATGTTTAGGGCTTGGTAAATGTCCTACTGTAATGTTTCACACCACCCAACTATTGGGGATATATCACCTTCAATACATACTTACTTGAAGGTGATGTTCAAAGTCCCCAAAATGGGACATTTACCACCCCCTGCTAAGGTTGTTACATCTTCCCCATTACAACGGCAATTTCGGGGGAATACCGCGCATTTTCAGACCCACCAATTTTGTTGTATTCATGGTCAGAGAATTAGCTGCAAGGCTGTGGTGCTTAAAACAGGGTCACGGTCACGTAAAAAATGCATGCGGTAAACTCAAGAACAACCCCCTTTCTGCATCATGGTTTTGAATGTTTCCCTTACCAGATTACTGGTTGGTGGTTGACCATCTAAGTGTAGATGCACCGCAAAAGCCACATGGCCTTGGTAAAGTAAACCAACGTATCATAAGTCAACGTACAAAATTCCCACATTTGTTGATCAAGACCACCTTTTTAATAAATCCACGCAAGCTCTATGTTCAAGTTACTAAAACATAACCTGCATAGCCGCTCGTCCTCTACTGGAGGAACAGGACCCGCCACCGGCTGAGTCTGCGCAAGATGGGACGGGAGGGAACGTTTTTCGTCAGCCACAATTGCGATTACTGTATCATTCAGCAAGTGTTTGTATATGTGCAATAGATATTGTACAATATATATATATATATCTTAAAGGGCAGATCATTGGATACCCGGTGATCTGTTACATGCTTTTAAGCTGTTTTCTGTATTGATACGATGTATCCAATGGAGATGGGGGCATCAACCAGACTTGGAGAAACATGGAGAAACGATATGGATGTGAGTCAAAATGGAAGACCGTTAAGGGAACCACAGATGGATGTTAGTCTAGTTTAGTATTAACCATCCATAATTTTGGGGTACCTAATTTTGACCCATAGTCATATGAATTTCAAGGAATTTCCATACCAGAAGTGGTATACGCATCAAACAACAAGCTGCATCCCCGGACTTGCCTCATCCACTACGCCGAAGTGTTGGAAGGCCGCATCTACAAAGGGCCCCACCTTGGCGACTCTGCCATTCGTTTTTTAGTGCTTTTTTTTTTCGATTTTTGTGGGGCAGCACACTGGTTCCAAGGTCATCTGCTAAAAAAAGAACACAAAGAGGTGTGATAGAATTGGATAGAAGTAGAAGTATATGGTTAGAATGATACTTCACCTATAGTACTTTTCACGTCTACTTTTGTGATGATAGAAGCACCTACTTTTATGGCAAACAGTTTGGGCAAACAAATAAAACTACACCCTGCAGGACACTCTACGCCAAGAAGCCACAGCTTCTGAGGTATCGATGGGTTTGGGTCCTGAGGTCTGAATGGTGCAACACAGGCTGACAGGGGTCTGATGGGGATATCATGGCTACCTCTACCAACAAGTATTACTATACCTGCATTGCAAGTATGCTTGGTATCTACTAGACATGATATTAGATGCACATATGTATATATATATATATTTGTATATGTTATAAATAACTATGTATACAAATACATAATCAAATGGATGTAAAATGGCAAATCTTAGCCAACAGTATTTAGTTCGAAATCATCTGCTTGGTGTTTCAGCCAAGAAAAGGGGAAATAGAATGTGCATGGACATAGAACCGACGAATATCGGGAGACTTCTAGACAAGCAAGTACTTGCGTGAACTTCAGCTGGTGTTTCAATCCATCCACAAATATGAGTGCAAACTAGAAGAGTGGAACATGAACACATTGCAAAATCCAAAGAACTAGTAGAACTTACCCTCCGCAAATCGAACAGAGCTCGGAAAAACTGCATTTTTGTTTGCTGGTAGAATCATCCAATTTCTCTGTTTTTACCCTCTGGTTATTTAACATAGCCATGGTATAGATGATCCATAAACATAGATGGTTTACCTATAAAAAATGGTGATTTTCCGAATTTTCCAAGGCAAACTGTTAGTCATCACCAGAGGGTAAATCCTTATCTAAATCCCATTAAAAATCAGTATTAAATCCCATTATATAAATGTAATGAAATCCCATTAAATCACCATTAAATAACCAGCTGGTAATCCTTTTTAAGCGACCGCGAATTCCCACCTGCGATCAACGGGCTGGGCCCTGAAGAACCAATGCTCACGCGTGCCTCCTGCGACGAGTGGAGCATGGGAATTTTGTGCTGATCCAGCGGATTTTTGCATAGTTATGGATATTTAATAGTTATAGTTCTAGTTATAGTCTCTATTATTTGTATAGTTATACAATTTGTATTTATGTATAGTCATAACTATAACTATCGTCATAATTCAATAGTCAACAATTTGTTTTGTTATAGTTCTATTTTTGTATAGTTCTAGTCTATTATATAGCGAATGGGCATGCGATGTTTTTGTTCCATACGTTTTTTTTTTGCAATTGATGGATCCATGGTAATAATGTTGTTTCATGAAAAAAAAGTAGTTACCCTATGGTTACTCAACATAGCTATGGAACATCACCATTTTCAATAGGTCAATCAAAGAACTAAATGGCCATGTTCAATAGCTATGTTAGATCATGTGAGTTTACCAGAGGATACACCATCCATTTTTTTCGGGGGTGAATGATGTTGGGCCACTGCAAGATGTGCGGATGAAACAAGTACAAAAGTACTTGCGGGTGTTCGAAACCAACTATCATGGGGGAATCTGTACCACTAAAATTCATTCCAATGTTTCAACACATTACGGTGATATGTCAACAACTTCTGGGGGTCTAGTTGTCTAGCCAGAAATGGAAAAAATGGAATGAGAAGTTCCCCACTAAGTGAGTTCCCATGCTTCACAGTTTGAGGAATATGACAGTCGGGCTTAGTTTTGATGTGGTAAACCGCTAAATATAACTAATGTTCATCCAACTTCAAACGAAATAGCTGGTTTTAAACATAGCTGGTTGGTGGTTTCAATCCCTCTGAAAAATATTAGTCAGTTGGGATGTTTGAAACCACCAACCAGATAACCATTCCAAATTGAGGGTTTCTGGCATTGGGTGTACCACCTTATTCAACATATCCTCGCCTGAGTCGTGCAATGATTTTTAGGTCCCCAGTTCATCTCTTCACGACCCGAAAACCCCATATTACCCTTCGGAGATCAAACTTTGCAATGGACAAGGCAAAATGTTTCTGCATTGATAACTCTTCCCATATTCTTTTCACATTGAATGGGTTGATTTATGTTGATTTCCTCCTATGTTCCACTTAGAAAGTGGATGTCCCCAATATTTCCAACTCAAAAAACTTGATTCCCCCACATTTTCCCACTCAACAGATGGATTTGCCGCTTTGCCCCTATCATTTCCGCATGCTTCCCATGCTAACTGGGCACGTCCTCCACAGGGCTGGAGAAGTTGCAAGCGCCTTCAAATTCTTGCAAGGCCTGGGCGATCTATCCCAACTCTGGTCGATCCAGTCTAGCCACAGACGTTTATCAGACAGTGGATGGACAAAAACCCACCAGTGGGTAGATGGTTTATCCCATGATTGGGATGTTTGACTGCACAATTTCGTAGATCGGGTGAAACGTCTTGACACGAGAACGCGATTCAATCTTTTCAAGACGTCTACATGTTACCTGAGAGACAGTGTGCACTAAACACAATAATTACGAAAACTGGTGCATAATTTTGTCACTCCACAGTATCACATATCATCCCAACTTCCAAATTTCCTCAACTTCCCCAACCATGACAAACTATGATAAGCCATGATAATTGCAGACAGTCTATTTTCCAAACAACCCCAAGATGTTCTGGTTGGTAGTTTCAACCCCTCTGAAAAATATGAGTTCGTCAGTTGGGAAGGATGACATCCCATATATATGGAAAGTCATAAAAGCCATGTTCCAGTCACCACCAACAAGTTTAATATGCTTTAATGAGCTTTAATGTCTATGGTAATCCCTATGGTTGCTTAACCCGCCCAAAAATGTTCCACTTAAACTTCATTAAAACATACATTTGGTGCGTAAATACCCATCACCCGGCCTCACCCAGAAGCATTTCTAAGAGCTCCTTCGCGTGGTTCGCGTGAACGAAGTGGATCTCATCGAATCATTTTTTGGGATTTACGTTTAATGCCACATATATATATATATGATACATATATATATATATGATACATATATATATATATATGATATATGATATATATATAATATAATATATATATATACAAATTTGCAAATATATGATATATGCTAATGATAGTTACTAATAAAACCTCCAATAAATTGGACGTTTTATAAGTTGGAACCCCATCTGTTTCTGGCGATGGAACGGGGCAGGATGAACGCCAATGAAAACCCGTGGCAGGATGGTCAATTCTTGGGTGGCTAAGCCGGCAATGTTTGATTCTTTGTGCCCCAGACAAACACGTAGGTTATATCTATATATAATTATATATATATGTAATATACACACAGTTCATCAGTTCATGTCTAGCAGTAGCCTAGAAGCCTAGTACTTCTGTGGTGAATTGTTGGTCAAAACATGTCAAAACATCTGACTTTCCTCTCCACGATCGCTTTGCAAATCGCTCCTGGGATATCAGGTCGGCCTGCTCTTGTTTGCCTGTGGCGAAGCGAATATCAAACTCTTGGGAAATCTATGGGGCGACCTGGCCATTTCTGAGGCCTCCCAAAAAAATATGAAGGTTATGAAAGCAGAAGGGAGTGAACTAGCAGATGCAATGTGGCCCCCCCCCAGTTATAAGTTGGTTTATAAGCCCCAGTAACTATAGTTATAAGTACCATAAACCATAGTTATTGGAGTTATAAACCAACTTAGCTATCTTGGGGGCCTCACATTGTAAGTACCTTAGTTCTGAATCATTCAAAAAGTGGTGGATCATCAAGACCAGGGACTCAGCGACTGTATGAAGCCATCTATCCAAAGAAAAACAAAGCAATTGGGCCACTCACCCCAAATAGGGCTGGAAAAAAATAAAGCGAAACTGTAAACACATGATTGATATCCTCAGTTTTTGTTTAGCATATGTCCATATCCCATGATATTTCCCATTCAATAGCCCTTTCAAAAAAATCCCCATGAAATCCCACTGCGTATACAAATCGAAGAAATGTCCTGCCTTTGATCCGGGAAGAAGCTTGTGTGGGTAGCGCAGGCCTTCAGCCCGGTGGTTCACTTGGATTCTTGGTAAATATATCTATAGTTCCTTAGGGGCAGAGGGGTTATACCCTCTGGTAATTTAACATAGCTATTGAAAATGGCAATTTATAGTTGATTTACCCATTAAAAACTGTGATTTTCCATAGTTATGTTAGTTTACCAGAGGGTAAATACCAAGAACTGAGATATTTCTAAGTGAGGTATCGATGGATTATCGAAATATTACTCAGCTGGAGTATCTATGAAAAAACTTTAAAAAGTTCCACTGAGGGCTTATTCTAAAACATCTATGTATATTCTCAATAAGTGAGGTTGATCGATGGATTACTTCCAGCTAAAAAAAATCTTTCATTGCTTGGCTTGGCTTATTAGGAGACATCTCAACTGGAAATCATGTTTTTTTTTTTAAACCAAAGATATCATCAAATTGATTGGGTTCGATTTTCCCATTTTCCCGATCATCCAGTTCTGGGAGTCTGGGAGCTTGAAGTTGAAGTTAAAATTAATCTTGACAATGATCATTATTATATATTATTATCATGAAATCTACGATGATGGTTATTATCATTATATTATTATTATTATTATATTATTATTAACATTATTATCATCATATATTATCATGATGATCATGATGATCATGAGTAGTGGTGAGGAATGTCAATGAGTGGCACGTGTCGTAAGAAACAAAAAAAAACCTGACATGATCAACATGATCAACGGCCTCATAGAGTACCACCATCAACCCGCCAGATATATGGGCTTTTGTCAAGCCAGCAGCCCACCGATTTCCGTATGATGACAAGGTCACTTTTTTGGTCACAACCCACGTCACCATGTGCTCGATTCTCCTGATCCCCTGACTCAGAAATAGTCTCATCCTGAAATTTCAGCATCAGCATACTAGGGTCCAAACATAAATGGTCCAACTTATGTCCAATGTATGTCATATAAAATAAAAGTGCCGTCATCTGGTCCACAAATCGTCCATCTCTATGGGCCCCCCAAATGGCATGGCTCAACTCGGATCACAAATGCTGTCACTGGACGCTTGAAAGGTTGGAGCCACTGTGGTTACGGCAAGAGAACCTCGGAGACGCGCCAGCGATTTAGCAACAATCCCAGATGCGAACCATGGTGCTGGAATATGAACACCTATATAATATATATATATATACATTTACCCTAAAAATGGATAAAAATGGCCCAGTTTTGTAGGTAAATATTCCAGCACCATGGTTCGCATCTGGGAATGTTGCTGCTTGGTGGTTACCATCCCAAACATACCCTGCTGCCGCTGAAATTTATGCGTGCTGGAAAATCCACCATTTTGTGAACCATGCCACCTTTGATTACCAGGCGGTGTTCGTCATCTCAACCAATCATCCCAAGTATGGTTGATAAACAATAAATAGGCATGTTTCACACAAAGAAATAGGTGAAACCATGTCATCCCAAACAATCTCACCAATAAATAGGTGAAACATGTTGAAACCATCAACCAAAAGAAATTTAACACAAAATTTCGGTGCACGTTTCACACCAAAACGGTGGATTCCCACACCAAAAAGGCAGTGGCCTTTTTGAAAAAAAATGGGTTTGCAACCAATGAACGTTGGATTTTTCGGAAAATAAACCAATGGGGAAGTGGGGTCACCCGAGACTTTTCACCAAGAAATACCCTCTGGTAAACTAACAAAAAACTATGGAAAATCACCATTTTTCATGGGAAAATCCACTATTTCTATGGTCATTTTCAATAGCTATTTTGACATAACCAAGTGAAAACAGGGGGACGACCGGAACAACCCAAAAGAACAAGGGTGACCTAATCCGTCCATAACCCTGTAAAAACGACCAAGCACCTTTTCTAGCAAAGGCACTTGAGCCAAAGGGTCGATAGCGTATAACCTAAACCCCAACCCAGGTGGTTGTTAGGATTGGGGGCTATACCTAGCTCTACCTAAGGCTACTCTACTTACCTATAGAACAAGGTAAGTGGTGCCACTCTAGCTATTGAACATACCTAACGCTTCTAGGTATGTTGGGATACTCTGTACAGTATGCCATGCTAGAAATAACGAATTGGATTAAATTGGGACTCATAGCTACGCTATTTACACTACGCTATACCTACCTGCTATGCTACATGTAGTGGGGGCTCAGGGGTCGATATATTTCAACTCCCCCCTCGCCTGATCCACGCTCTGCGCTTTTGGCAGGCACCTACGCACTAATATTGCGCAAGCGGGCGCTCGCAGCAATCTATGCGTTGGTTTATGGTTTAGCGATGCGTGTGTGACACATCCATATCGGTCCATCATTGGTGATGGAGGTGGATATTGTGTCTTGAGAAGGTTTCTTAAGTTGGGCGGATGCCCTTGACCTAAGACCAACATTATGTTTTGGGCGCTGCCAAGGGAATGTATGTGAGCAGGAGGATGAGGTCCACACACGTGGTGGCGCGGTTTCAGCGGGTTCAGCTGTGTGATTGCCCAGCAGTCCGCACTGCGACTCATTACCTAACTCTGTGTTATCCCTACTAAGTTTATCACATGGAATGCCATTATGTTCACCTATCGACAACTTCTAGATGTCAGGGGAAGAGGCAAACTTGGATGTGGTTGGCTTAGTATTCGCACTAAATGCGATCTTGGCAACTTTCCGATGTCTACGGTTATCGCGACCAGTTGGTTGGTTAGACCCTGGGAGCGACTCCTGACAAGGGATTGAGGCTGATGAAACAACTTGGGATTGAATTGTGGCACTCGAAACGCTAGCTATTGAGGGTGACGGGGAACCAGGATTGGGAAGCTCTAACTCCGGTGTGCTATATCACAATCCCCATGAAGTTGATCAATCTTCAAAGAAGAGTGAGAGGGCATTGGGCTAGAGGTTTCTTCACCTACCCTGATGCGAGCATGGAGCTCAGCATCCTCGTCACTTTTGATTCTTTATGTGCTTGCGTTAAGTGGTGCTTGTTTCCCCTTTTTATGTCGTTTCTTTTCTTCAACCGTATGAATGTTTGAGAAGTGGGCGCAGCATTGGTCGGCAGGATGCCGTGTATGGGTGTTGCAGGTAGCACATCCAGGCGTATCCTCAGTGGTGAGGACATGATCTAAGGGAATGTTTATAGGACATCTCCTAAGATCAGGTGTTGAAGGGTCATTATTACCCCCATCTTTATGACAGAGAACGTCATCCTCAGTATTATTAGGGGATTTCAAGTCATGCGGGTTACCCCCCCTGAAGAGGGCATGACCACATAACATACCTACCGGGAAGACGAGATCGCCTTCGTGCACCAGGCGCGCTGGGTTGTGCACATTGGCTGCTACGCTTTCACTTCTATGCGATTCAACTTTTCCTGTTATTACCTCAAACTTTTGGGAGCCTTTATCTAGGACAACGCTGCTTGATGAGAGCCGCTCATGCTGCTGCTCTGAAGAATCACCAAAACCATCGGCCTTGCCATCATTGGAATGTGAAAACTTCATAGCGTTATCTCTAGTTATATGACTAATGGGGTAAAACTGGCTATTTGATGAGTTTAATCGCATGTGCTTTGGATTGGTGGCTTGCTGCTTCAAGATTTCATCCTTTGGCGGCTCGCCACTCCCCAGTTCAACCAGGAGCTGGTCATCCATTGGATTTTTGGGTACGTTGGAAACATCGACAACGACCATTTTAGATCCCGACGTGTTAGCCAAACTAACAGTGTCATCAACAGATTCAGGTGCTATATCTGCTTCTACATCTTTTGCGGGTGGAAAGACATTATATGTAGGGGTTGACGAAACACCATAGTCATTGGGATCATCTACTTCTACAAGTGTCTTGGGTCCTACGGATGAAGCTGGCATCGCATTTGGTACGGGAGCGGGGCGCTCATTTGGATCAAATGAACATGGAGTCAGTTCCTCATCATATTGTGGGACATACCCTACCACCCTAGATGCGCAGATTTTAGCGTTCTTGGGAACTTTTAGCCTGCATCTATTGACGTTTTCGGGAGCTATTAGATATGGGACACTCTCCCGTGGATCCCAGATGAACATGTAACCTTTATCTATGACTGCTTTACCTATACTTTGTGCTGGAGGGCATTCCTCAAGAACATAGACCTCTTCACCATCAAGAATCTTACTGCCACTAAATGTCAGGGATTCTTTGCCGGGTTGGCTGCCACCTCCAGTAGCGAAGGCTACGGGATTTGGAGAATGCTGTGCACTCTCCTGCATGGATGGTGTGAGGGCTTGGCGTCCAATGAGGTGTCGACCTGCTGCAGTGTCCCACAGCCAAGGGATGGCTGTGGAAGCTTCGAAAGGCATGGCAGTGATTACAGGTTTAATCGCGTCAAAGACAAGGATCTCTGGAACTATCACAGTTGCTACGTTAGCATAAGCATTGGGAGGGGCTTTGCCACCTTTGCTAAGTGATCTAGGAGGAGGTCCTCGATATCTATTGTCTTCCGAGTGGAGGAATGCGCACTGTTCTGCGTTACATATATTGTACGCGAAGAACATGCAAGGGGTGATGGCCTTTTCGGCTGCCGACTTGGCTTTTCTCCTGGCCTTCCGTCCCTTAGGGTTCGTGCTATCCACATTTGTGGATGGAGGCTGCTCTAATCCTACGGGTCTAGCCTTTTGGGTAGGGGCTGCCTGCATATCCTCCTCAGTCTCACCCCCCCCTGAACCCTGACTTGCTGGAGATTCAAGAGTGTTCTCCGAGTCTGGGTCTGGGATTGGTGCCGGGGCACCAGCGATGTTGTCATCGGGAGGTGGATTGGTACCGAAGTACCCTGCCGCTGGTTTTAGACCTAGCTGTTCATCAAAATCTCGGCGATTGCGCTCTTGCTGTTCCAGTTGGATGGCTAGTTCAACTTTAGGCCATAACCAATCGGTCGTGCAACGATGGCTATCTAGTCGGGCTTCCCTAGCTTTAACGACCTTTGAGGCCATTACAGCATGATGCTCAAGTTCGTCGATAAGATGGTTAAACAACGTTTGCGGCCGCGGCAAATCCTCTACGGGAATTGTTGACATTACGTAGGTATAGGTGTCTCTAAAGGTAACTAGATCAGCTATAGTGTTACCGGGGACCTTAAGAGACAACAAATTCCTTTCGCCAAGCATGCCAAGGCGGTCACGCTCTAGCTGGAAATGTCTAAATATTCTACGCAACATCGCGCGCCCGCAGGGCATGGCCCCACTAGCAGCGCGCTCAGATTCTAACATCTGATTGAAGATGAGTCCAAACTTTCCGCCTTTGCAAGTTCCTAAGAGCTTGGATGCTACTTCGCGGTCAGTGCGAGGGTAGCGAGGGTCGGCTTGGAGCTCTTCCTCTGTTAAGGTTAGGCACTCCTGGGCCCACAAGTAAAGTTCATTACCAGGGGTCTTTTGAAGTTTGCCTATGGCCATTAACACCTGGTTCATGTAACCTCGAGATTCACCTGCATTAACAGGAGGGTGGGGAAAAACCAGGTTAGTCAGGGACGTTACCATAACGGTCTTGGCTTCCCGTCTCGCGAAATCTACAGGTGATAAGGAGGAACTGTCGGATGATGACCCTGAGCTCGAAGAGTCAACAGACCTACGTGAACTTTTGTGGTGATAATATGATGGCATTGAGTGTTGGGCACCTCATTGGACAAGGTGCAATGGCAATGGTGGCACAACCGGAGGAAGCACCTGCTGCGGGAATAACTCACTTCCTGTGGCTCGACAAGTCGAATTACCACATGGTGTACCCGCATGGCTCGCATGACTAAGACCTACTCCTAGTGGCGCGCCAGGGGCAGCGCCCTCTGCAAAAGATGCTGGGGGCGCACAGGCTGGTGCTATTGTTTGGTGTGCTTTTGCCAAAGCTGGGTTCGAACCACTTACAGCATGTGCACAAGGCACAACAGCACTAGATGCTGTAGGCAAGTTAGCTGAAAGACTGGGTCTTGCTGAAGCCACTTCCTGAAGCTGTGGGCTCGCCCAAATTTGTTGTTGTTGTTGCATCTGATGAAGCTGCTGCTGTTGCAACTGTAATGCATTTGACAATCTTAACACCTCAGCTTGAAGTTGTTGAATCAAGGCTGACTCTGATGTGTTCGACCCATTTACAGCTGATGCACTAGGCACCATAACATTTAGTGTTATGGGCAAGCTAGACACTGTGACTAACTCTGCGAGCTGTTGGTTCGCCACTACAGGGGCGGGTGAGATACCCGAGTGATGTAAAGACTGGGGCATGGATGCTACAGCATTTTGTGCGGCTACATTAGACGATTGACAGTGGTTCTCTCCTGGTTGCGCAGGAAAGCCACCACCAGGGACTTTGGGGTTAACCCTGCCAGTCGCCTCTGCGACAGTCGGGACAGCAACCATTTGCAAAGTGCCTGATGTATGTTGTAAATTAGATTGGCTTTCTCCTGATTGTGTAGGAGGGCCAGTGATGGAATCCGGGGAGACTAGTGCAACACGGTGTCGCTGCTGGGTTGCAGCCAGCTGATGTTCATTGGGGAACATCCTAGAATCCTTTTCGGTTATTCCAAAATCCCTACCAGAGACTTTGGGGGCAACCCGACCAGTCGCCTCTACGACAGTTGGGACATCAACCACCTGCAAAGTGTCTGATATTTGAGGATTATTTGGGGACAACAATGGACTAGCTGGATTGGGATATTGAACGGCAGTGGATGGGACCGCACTCAGATCTTCAAACACATATTGCCTATCCAAAGTTTGGGATGGAGAATTAACGGAATCCGGGGGAACTAGTGCAACTCGGTGTTGCTGCTGGGTTGCAGCCAGCTGATGCTCATTGAGAGCAATCCTAGAATCCCTTACGGTTATCCCGATCCCCATATCAGCTAATTGTTGATTACCCAAAATTGAGAAACCATCAGAAACCGTGGGGGTCTCCCGACCAGTCACGTTGACATCGGTTGGGAATGCGACCGCCTTCATTGAATCTGGGGCATGTTGTTGGCGAGTTGGGGACAACATGTTATTGGCAGCTAGATTGGGGTATTGGACAAAAGTGGATGGGACTTGCGCAGGGTCTTCAAACACATTTTGATTATCCAGGATTTGATAGGAAGGGTTAATGGAATCCGGGGAAACTAGTGCAACGCTATGTCGCTGCTGGGTTGCAGCCAGCTGATGTTCATTGGGGAACACCCTAGAATCCGTCTCGGTCATCCCAAGCTCCCTAATAGCTGCATGTTGATTACCCAACATTAGCCTATTTTGAGGTGGTCTAACTGTAGTTTCAACCCTTTGGTCTACCTCCCCATGTGTCACCGAATGTTCAGATTGGACTTCTTGCTGGAATGATGGCCTATCCCCAAGATTACCTTGTTGGGCGAACTGAGATATATTAAACCCAGTTATCCCCACACCCCCATTCCGTTCATCCGGAGTTGCAATGGCTCTCTCCTGATCGTGCAGGATGGCCGCAAGTGCTGCGTCGCGCTCGAAAGCAGCGACCTGAAGGGATTCAGCGCGCAAAGGCACGGCAGCTTGTCCGGGTTGCTGGGTTATAGGATGTGGTTGGAAGGCTACTGGACCAATGTATTCCCCTAAACTGGTGGCATGGTGCGTGTGGAAAATATCAGCACCCACATGGAGATTTTGTGGTATAGTGGGTCCTACAGAAATGCTGGGGTTTGGACTATTGCTTGGAAAAGGACCTAAGGGTAACCGATGTCTAAACAAACTATTGTTGTTGTGAGATGCTTCCAGGCTAGTATCAGGCGTCCCTTCTACATGCGTGGCATCCCCAATAGATTGAGCTTCAACCCTTCGTGGAGTTAAAACATTAGGTTCACCGGGAACAAGAGCTACGTTGAACTTTGGGAGGCTTCGGAGGGGTACCTAGATCGACTGGGCATACCAGGATCACATTGGGGGATGTCTCCGGGCATCCTAACTCCAAGAAACACAACCTTTTACAGGATGTCGCAACTCAATTCAGATCCGACGCGTGGTTTGCACAGCGTCCCAAGCAACGGATTACAAACGACAGCGAAAGACCAGGCAGCAGATTTGGGAGATTCTGCCGCAGCACCCCCTTGCTTTCTCCACGGGTAAACAATGCCCTGTGGGAACCTTATGAGGGCTTGAGAAGACACAGTATTGAACCAACCAATCTATGATTTCACAAAGTTGGATAAAGGGTACAATAAAGTGAAAAAGGGATTGGCAACCTTTGTGGAAAAGTATAAGCTATGGCTTTGACAGCGGTGATGACCCTGGTTTTAACCACAACTTAAAATTTCCGGATGCAAGTGGAATGCTGCAGGCGGCAACAAACCACGGAAAAAGGACAACGACGGACCAAAGGGCACAGCACTGAACCAACCAACTAAACTTTACAAAGCTGGATATAGAAAACAGTAAAGTGCCAAATTAATTAACAGCTTTTGTGGAAAATTATGAGCTGTGGCTTCGACAGCGGTAATGACCCTGGCTCTGACCACGACTTAAAAACTTTCCGGATGCAGGTGGAGTGCTGCAGGCGGCAACAAACCACAGGAAGACAAGGACAACCGGATGCAAGTAGCGTGCGGTGCACAGCTACCCTAACCCTTGGAAACCTACGTCGATTGCGTAGGTTCACTGGACTTGTGCCAATGCCTACTATTGTTGGGGCGAAGCTCCAAAATCACCGTTGTTTGTCGCCAAAAGGCGGGCGAAGATGTTCCTTTGGCACGGCCCTTGCGGCTCTGCGCTGTAGGATACTATCAACGCCTTCTTGCTTGACCCACTCTTCAACTAAGGTAAGGAAGGACAGGGCACGGTCGTGCCTGCCAGCAGCCCTAAAACAACGGGCACCAGAATGGGAGCACTCAGCAACTACGTCGGAACGATCGTCGACCAAAGAATGCGCACCAAGTTGGTATAGCACGCTGCTTTTCCCTTGGGCTCCACAAGGATGCTTTGCTAGGTGCAACTGCTCAAAGGGGAGGCCTAGGGATTTTAGTTGATTTATTAAGTGGTTCGCGCCTTGGCGGGTGGACTCAACCTTGTTAAATCCAGCGTATGAAAGGATATGGAACTCGACCCTGTTATTTGCTGCTAAGATTACCTTATTGAATTTATCAATTAGGTGTTGATCAAAGGAGCCTTGGTGGTTTAACGCTTGGTCAAGCGTATCGTGCCAATCGAGACAAATTTTGATATTGCCAGGCACTGAATCTACAGGGGCAGAGTAGGGAGCGTGCGAACCCGAAGGTGCACTTGGAGCTCCGCTCGACTCTTCACCCCGCTGCGCCACAGGTGCGGCAGCAGCCCCTTCTGCCTGTCCAGCAGTTGCTTTTGGCTCTGTTGGAGCTGTTCCCAAGAATGCCCTTCCACTAGAAGCTTGCTCCTTCAAGTACCCAGGTGGCGCCTTATAGGGAAGGTGGCCAGAAGGTGCTTTTCGGGGGAGTCCAGGCTTAGTTGGTGGGGCTGGAGCTGGCCTAGCTTTTGGCGGAGGAGCTCCTGGTCGAACGCCCGGTGGGGGAGCCTTATTTGTTTTGGCCTTTGCAACAGTGACCTGAGGTGTGCCGGAAGCAACAGCCTCCCTAGCAGTCCTTTTTACGGTAGCTGATGACAATGGCTGAGAACTTGCCCTCTTCGGTGGAGGGGGTCTCAATGGCTCCTTACCACTTTTAATGGGGGATCTACCTCTTAGGTTAACAGGTGATGAGCTATGTTGGACTGGTTCGGAGGGTGTAGATGTTAAATTTCTTGGGGATCTAGACCTGTCAACGGCACCCGTCGCGCGGGGTTCCGCAGCGACCCCACAGGCAGCAGATTTTGGAGATTCTGCCACAGCACCCTCTTGCCTTCTCCACGGATGGACAATGTCCTGTGGGAACCTACGTGAGGGCTCTGAGGTGTCTTTTGGCGACGATGCTGCTGATTTTGGCTTTATGGTTACCTTTTGCCTCTTTGGGGGTGGCACTTTAGGTGGTCGCGATTCAAAAGCTACTGGGTCGGCTTCAATAGGCTCGGCGCTGGCCGCTGCAATAAAGTTCCTACCAGTCTCTTGAAATCTTTGCGATGCTAATGCAGGGTCTTCTGTGCCTTCTTCCTCGGTGTCAGGATCACGTGTGGTCAAATTTACAATGTCCGAAGACTGCAAGTTTGGAGTGACCAACACAACCCGACGAGAGCTCAAGGATGGATTCTGCCAGGCGGCGTCCTCCAGCTCGTAAGGGTCAATGTCCCTAACGTCTCGAGCTTCAGTTCCTGGAACTACCACTGGATGGGCAACTGGACGCTCTGCAGCTGTCGCGACCGAAGGTCCGACGACCCGCACCCAAGTTCCTGCTGAATCTAGGCGTGTGTCAGGATAACCAGCAGCACGGAGCTCACGAGCAAGCTCGATCTGCTCCCTGGCTTCTCTAGACAAAAGATTAACAGGCAAAGGTGGGTTGGACCTATTTCTTTTGGTGTGCCTCTCCCTTGGAGATGCAGTTTTGGCAACAGGTGCCGGCTCCTCCTCACTTTCAACCTCAAAACTCTCCTCCTCTTCCTCCTGATTCCCTACCACTGTCTCGCGCGCCTTGGCAAAAGCTGGAGCTCGCGCGGCGAGCTCTTCTGGTGCTGGCGGCGGATGTTGTGGCGGCGGTGGAATATTAGAAGGGACTATAGATGGTGGTGATGTTGGGGGTGATGGGAGCTTAGCTTTAGTCAAAGGGTTTACAACAGCTGGACTACTGGGAATCTTAGGGACTACTTCAATTATTTGGGTAGTATCTAAAACCTTTTGCGCAGTGGCTGATGCGTCGTGTTCTTTGGGAACAACGACTCCTTTGGGTTTATTAGATTTTGGCAAGGGATTTACAACAGGATCAGCTTTTGGAGCTTCAGGCACGGCTGCACTTGGTGGAGCACTACCGGATGCTTTGGCTGCGGTCACTGTCGTGTCGCGTTCCTTGGGAACAGCGACCCCTTGCTGGTGTTTTGGCGGCTGCAAAGGCTTTGCAACAGGCTCAACCTTAGGAACTTTCGGAGTGACTACACCTACTGGAGCACTACTGGAACCCTCGGATGCAATGGCTGTTGCGTCGCGTTCTTTGGGAACAGCGACCCCTTGCGGCTGCTTTGGTGGTGGTGGCGAGGGCTTTACAACAACAGGTTTATCTTTGGGAACTTTTGGGACTGCTACGGTCGGTGGAGCAATATTGGAACCCTCAGAAGAAACTACTGTTGTGTCGCGCTCTTTGGGAGCAACGACCCCTCGCGATTGCTTTGGCAACGAACGGGTGGACGGTGATTCGTGGACACTACCGGGCTCGGACTGCTGTACAACTTGATCTGTAGAACGCAATTTGGGCTGCCAGGCAGGTGCTGGCACCTTCGGCTGCTGTGCAGCTTTGGGCGGCTCTTTGGGTTCTGGAGGTCGCACAGGCGCCGCGCCACCAGCCGAAGCCGGGGCAGCGGCCCGAGCTTTGGATCTCGCGGGAGCGTTGGGGCCTACGTATCTATTGTAATAATCCCAACTTTCTTGAGGAGGATATTCACTACCCAATATGTTAAGATTAATGATACGTTTTGGAGGCAACAATCTGGCTTCTAGTGAGAGGCGGCCGTGTCCTACACCACGTCTTCGGTCTAAACCGTTGTATTGAGCCCACTCTTCGTATTCAGGCCAAAGATTAGATGTTAAAATTAGACACTGGGTTGTGGTCAAATAGTTTGCAATAGCTTCGTGGTTAGCAACTTGCCACTTTTGGTCAATGTCAACACTATCCAAAGAATATCTACTTAACCAAAAACCACGGCTTGACCTTCCCCCTGTATTTTGATACAACCAATTCCTAAAAGTATCCAAGTCACTAAACCAGGCCCGGATGGCTTCCTGGTTCCTTGTGGTCTGCCCACCACGCGAACCCCTTTGGCGAGTTCGCTGTCTTGTACCTGAAGACGGTGCAGAGGGAGAGTGACCGGTACGAATAGGTTCAACACCAGGCTCAACTAAGTTGGGGATAGTGGGTGGTGCAACAAAATCAGATGTGTCTAATTGGTTATTGGGTGTCGCGACAGCGGAAGTGTCGGCGACCCCAGGTTCTGTGGATTCAGCTTTTGGATTAGAAACTTCTAGGGCTCCTATGGGGGCTGAGTCTACGCTTACACCTGGGGTTTCAGTCGCGACACCGGCTGTGTCTACGACCTCAGGCTTAGCGGATGCACAGGCTGGTTCGGTTGCTTCTTGGGATCCTACTGCAACTGGCTCTACACTAAGACCTGAGTTTTGGGTCTCAGGTTGGACGGATGCTGCAAGTTCGGATGTGTCGGCTTCAGGACTCTTGTGGTCAACTTCAGCTTTAATGACGGCTGCAACACCTGCGTCTTCACCTAAGTTGGATGTTTCGGTACCTTCCAGTTGATCTGCAGCTTGAAAAACTATCCCAGCAGAGGATGAACTAAGTGGCTGTTGATCTTCTTCCTGTTTGCAAGGTTCTAGATGGTTATTGGCGCGCTCTTCCAATCCAGAAACTTCAGAAAAAGTTATTTCACCAGCAACTCTGTCCGTCGCGGCGTTGTCGCCAGCGACCTCCGCTGAAAAACCGTCAGCTACAGGCACCTCGCTTGTCGGCTGTATGATCTCCTCCTCAACCTCACCTGACAGTCCTTGAGATTGTTTGGCTTCGGCGGGATGTTCAAGACCAGATGACAGCACGGATGCAAGGACCGCTTCGGCGGGATGTTCAAGACCAGATGACAGCACGGATGCAAGGACCTCCTCAGAAGCGTCTGCCCAGGAAACGACGGGTCTGGTCACTGCTTCCACAGTCCAGGGAGCAAGCTCAACCTCTCCTGCGTCCGCTGTTCCCTCGCCCTCGTTCGCTGGAGCTTCGGCTGTCGCGCTAGAATCAGCAGCGACCTCCACAGGCACTTCTGAGGACATGCAACAGTGAGCGAAACAGTGCGAAAAGTACCAGGGGCCTAAACCAAGTTATGGACGGATTAGGTTACCCTTAAAACCGGCTATACGGCTGATAACCAGTGAAAACAGGGGGACGACCGGAACAACCCAAAAGAACAAGGGTGACCTAATCCGTCCATAACCCTGTAAAAACGACCAAGCACCTTTTCTAGCAAAGGCACTTGAGCCAAAGGGTCGATAGCGTATAACCTAAACCCCAACCCAGGTGGTTGTTAGGATTGGGGGCTATACCTAGCTCTACCTAAGGCTACTCTACTTACCTATAGAACAAGGTAAGTGGTGCCACTCTAGCTATTGAACATACCTAACGCTTCTAGGTATGTTGGGATACTCTGTACAGTATGCCATGCTAGAAATAACGAATTGGATTAAATTGGGACTCATAGCTACGCTATTTACACTACGCTATACCTACCTGCTATGCTACATGTAGTGGGGGCTCAGGGGTCGATATATTTCAACTAACCAGAGGGTAAATTGTGAAAAAAATCCTGGAGTTCACCGTAACCAATGTCCTGAGCTTATGGCTGTGAAGCCTGGCAGCCTCTATCCTATCGATAGGATGGAGGAATAGCAGAATAGCAAAAAAAAAACATGTAAATCCTGTAATGTCAACCCCGGATTTTGCCAAACCATGGTTTATTAATTAGGGGGGTACTCCTAGTCATTTCATCTAATACTTAAATGGTACCCTCCCAATTAAACAGCCGTTTGGGGTTTATTAATCCAGGGTTGACATTATCCATCTCAAGACTTGCTCCAGATATCCTCCAGGAATTTTAGGCATGGCTCGCGGCTTGGATCCCCAACGAGCATCCGGCGGCGGCGATGGAGGTCGGGGTGGCCCTGAGTCCTTTGATTGTCGTCCTGCCGAGGCCCGTCGATGACTTCACAAATCAAAAGACTTAGCCTCTGGCGAACATGGCTTAATGGAAGCGCCCATAGAAATAGATGATAAACATATCCCTATGATTTCCCTATGATTTCCCATCATAAGCATGGAGAAGGTCGCGGAGAGGTCGCACCTCCTGCGTCCGACAACTCCTCAGGCGCCAGGGAGGGGGCACCCATGGCGGTGCCGAGCACTGGAGCTCCAGGAGCGCCTTGGAAATCTACCGCTGGTTCAATGGGAGATCTCCAGGATCCTAAAATGGAGGTATATTTCTGGTACCATATTTCTGGCCATATGAATTGGGGGTATATCCCCTGAAAATTAGGCCTTACATATGGTAGGTGCCTCCAATTTAGGTTCCTGAAATGGCCATTGACTGGTTGAGGA
Organism: Cladocopium goreaui; assembly: GCA_947184155.2. Lineage (NCBI taxonomy): Eukaryota > Dinophyceae > Suessiales > Symbiodiniaceae > Cladocopium > Cladocopium goreaui. The sequence goes on along the minus strand of CAMXCT020000062.1, from coordinate 62,881 downwards.
AATATGGAATGCCTGAAAAATATGACCCAACCAAGAGTTATGAATAGGTTTAAAATGATATGGGTTTGTCTGAACAGCTGAACATGGAAAACCTCTAAATCCAATGGATGATCATAATTTTTCCCCCTTAAATTTATCATTTGGGAGATCCTCGTATTTTCAGACAATCCTAGTTATAGGAGTTATCATTCCATGTAAGATTGGTAAGGGCCAGAACTGTGAAAAGTAAAAAGTATGGCGTTGGCAACCCTGGCTGTCATAACCTACTACTCTGACTGGGTATGGTTTATATATATATATACCACCCAAAATCATGGTGATGACTTGGGGATGGTTTATTAGCTGTTTACCACACTAGTTCATTTTTAGCCTTGTTGTAATGGCTATTCAATGGACGAACATATGACACATGAGGATACACAAAAAGAGGATGGGTAGTGGGCTCTTAGAATCGGAAAACTATGGGTAAAATTCCAGGCAGCTGCCCCTTGGCTCGAAATTTCCTCATTCACTGTTTGCCCTCTAGTGATAATCAACCATGTCAATCTGGAATCCGGCCCATTTGTGAATGATGTTCACACAAAATGAAAGATTAGTTCATTCCCAAACTTCGAATCTCAGAGCAAACTCCCAGTGATGGTTGCTTGGAACCCCCATTCCGAATGCGCTTTTATATCTACTGATCCCATCCACTCAATATCAAATGCACCAATGAAATAAACTGGGGTTTCGTTTGGAGGTATTTCATATGATCGCGGGATGTGATAATTCAAATCAAACCATCTCATTCTTGAGTGTTTCTTGCTTACCTGAGATCAAACATGGCGTGCTGGAAAATCCATCATTTAGTTCGATGATTTTCCCAGCAAGAAACCTTCATTCATAGGGGATTTCCCACACGCCACATTTCATTACCGGAGGGTATATAGTTAGTTTAGTTTCCTACTTAATCCATTATATATCGGATCAATATAATGTCAACCCTGGATTAATAAACCCCGTTTACGGCTGTTTAATTGGGAGGCTACCATTTATGTACCATATTGTGACTATTTGGAGGGTACCCCCCCCTAATTAATAAACCATGGTTTGGCATAATCCGGGGTTGACATTATCCTGTTAATCCATTGAATCCCCATTAAATCCAATGATCATCACGTTGGGTTCATGCCCGTGGCCCATGACCGTAACTCTGGGATCGCAACTCGCAGAGACACGAGGCTGCTGCGGAAGTGGCCTCCGAACGTGCGATGCGTTGGGCGATCTAAGCATCAACAATGTAGAATTTAAGGATCAAAACGGTGGATCTAAGATGATTTACCCCAAGTTTTTTTCTATAGGTTTAGCGGTTTAACAAGGTTTAACATAGGTTAACCAACATATTTCATGTCATGAACTCATTGAACCACCCAATTTATGGTGTTTTTTTCCCATCTTTTCCACAGGTTCACCTCCTAGGGGAAGGCTGCACCACAGGTTCGCTTTCCGCGCTGGAACCATCAGGGGCGCTGTCCTGGCGACTGGAAAACACTGGAGCTGGAAAGCCCCATTTTATAAAGGCTGGTTCCATGGGCCTCATCCACAAGCCATGGTAAGAAACCTGGTTTACCTACAGTTCTTCTAAATTAAGAAGTACTGCAGAATTTCAAAGCCATTTTTTTTTGGGGGGGGGCTCCATTTTTTAGAAAAAAATAGAGGAACTTGGACGAAGTGACAAGGGGCGGCAGCATGGTCTAGCACCCTAGTCCGAAATCAATTTGGCCTGTACCCATAGAACATATATACATACGTCTGGAGTGGTCAATACCCCCCGTAAACGCCCTGAAATCTACCATGGATCCCAAGCATGCTCAGGTTCAATACTTGAATTGGTTTGAATCATCTGAGCCAGAACCAGTTTTCAGTCTTGATGTGGATATTCCCACGGATATTCCCATGTTGGGTGATCTTCATGGTTCCATCTTTGATTTCAGTGGTCACCCAACATGGGAATATCCCTGAGAATATCCACATCAGATTCCCCAATTCGTCCTAGTGGTTTGAAAACATCAGATCTCTGGAACTTCAAAACTAGGAGTTGACCAACAACCATACCCTCTGGTAAACATACAAAAAACTATCGAAAATGATCATTTATTGTGAGTTTTCCCATTGAAAATGGTGATTTTCCATAGTTATGTTAGTTTGCCAGAGGGTACTGGAAACACACATAAGCAAACCCATATAGTTCTTTGGTTCAGCAAATGATGTCCGCGAAAATATTCACCTTAAGTTTTCCATATATGCATGGGGGTACCCAATTGTTGGACAAACCCATGTGAGGAACCATCAAAATGGAAGCGGCTGAAGACAACAGTCATGTGACAATGATTTTCTGGGTCTATTAGTCCACCGGTCCATAACAATGGTAATGGCTGAAATATTGGCTACAATATTGGCTATAGGACATTTTAGGCAGTCTGGTTGGTGGTTTCAACCACTCTGAAAAACATTAGTCAGTTGGGATTATTAAAATAAAAGCCAGGTTCCAAATCACCAACCAGCAGTTTGTTGGATGGAAAATGGGTAAACAATCTTTATGATTGATCATGTTTGATCAGCATTCGCCGCATCAAGTTGCCACGTTGGGGGCCTCCCCATTTTCAGACACACCCAAATGTAATATTGATGGTTCTTCTCACCATTGTATATCCCCATCATATTCCCATGATATCCCAATGATGGTTGATTTTGTACCTTCACAATAATGTTCATCTACTGTTGGGTGCAAATGAGTTAAACCCTTTAAAACCATATTAAACATGATTATTTTCTCCGTCTTCAATTATAAGTGCCTGAAACTGGGATATCCCTACAAGATTGTCATTTAAATGAAGACAAATTGACAAACCCAGCCCTGGCCCCCAAGCACACGTTTAAAACAAAAAACGTTTGCAGATGGTTCACCAACTTTCTTAGCATCAGCTCACTCCCCATTAAAATCCCATGGAAATCCCCATGAAAACCCCATTAAAATCCCTATTGAATCCCCAATTGCCAATTGAATCCCCATCTCCAGCTCCGCCAATTCCCTAGTTCCACAGATCCTCATTGAAGATGTCGATGAAGGGCGGTGCCACCGGGGTGGGATGCCAAAGGGCAGGCTCAGCGGACGCTGCTAGGGTGGAAGACCTCAAAAAGGACGCTGCTTTTCGGCAATGGATTGGTTTAGCTGCGGTTTATGGGGGGGTATAACTGGGTTCACTCTGGTTGAACTTTTAACTATAGTTAATGGTGTCTATAAACCAACTTCGTGCCATTCAATGGATTGTTTTTTTGGATTGGTTGAAGGAAGAATTTACAGAAAGCTCCTGGATTTCATGGGACAAAGCATCCAGGATCTTCCTGTCCATTGAACCAATCCATTGAACCATCCAGTTACAAGGTGGGGCCCCAAAGGACCGTCCCAACATGTCCCAACCATCCCGACCATCCGGACCATCCCGACCATGATGTTGATTCCGGATGCTGATTCTGCGACCGCTGATTCGACTTGGCTATGTTTCTGACCCGGAATTCACTGCCAAAGGATAGCTAAGTTGGTTTATATACAACTCCGATAGCAATGGTTTATGGTTTCATGAAATACCAACAAAAATAATATTTTTTGGGGGGTGAATCTAAACATATCTAAACCAACAAACATGACTGGGAAGCCCCATGTTTTGTTAACAAACATAGCTACGGTCAGTGGATCGTCTGCTGAGGTTTCCCCTTCGGAAATGATCGATTCATTCCATGGTCGATTTTTGGCGAGTGGTGAATGACAAAAACAAGTCACTTCGTAACACATGAAGGATGTAAGTACATCTATATGTACATGGGTATATATATATAGTACATATCATATATATATAATATGTATAATATATATATATACACCATATATTATACATATCATATTTCCACAAGTATCCATTATACAATACAGGTAGTAACTTAGTATAACTGCCACCATTTTGGAACAGCATCGCAGCCGTGGGGTCGCTGGCTGGATGGTGTCATTGATCAATTCCTCCATGATCGCAGCGATCACCTCCTCCGTGAGGTCGGAGACCTGTGTAGCTGCGGGGCTTTGTTTCTGGTGGATTGCATATTAGTGATATACGGATAGTATGGATATTATTATATTTGGTCATATATGAGTATGTATAGATACATGGATAGTATGCATGTATGTATGTGTGTACTTTTTATAGTTCTATATACTAATATGTCTCTCTCTCTCTCTATACATATAATTCTATATATACGTATTTATTGGGGAGTATGTCACCTGGGGAAATCTCTACAATTCCATGATATCTTGATGCATGTGATTTGTATGTAGGGGATAGTTCAGTCTATTACATGGCACTGAACCGCTATCCCATGTTCATGCTGGGGCTGTACATGTTAGTCATTACCCTCTGGTAAACATACAATAGGCTATTGAAAATGGTGATTTATAGTGGATTTACCCATTAAACATGGTGATTTTCCGTAGTTATTTTAGTTCACCAGAGGGTAGATCTTTGTGCTGAATCATCTTGATATATGTTGATACTGTACTTTCCAGCGGTCAATCCTATATTAATCATAATTACACATTGCCTAGTGGACTGATTCTTTATCATGTTTCATTATGCTGTTATTCTGTTCACCGTAGATACATGCCTCAGCTGTGAAGCAAAGTAGCAGTTGAGTAAATTTCAGGTGCTCAACTGCTCTGGCATTGTTTACATCAAATTCCATGGTTTATTTACTCCCAACCAATGGCCAGGGAACAATCCCAAAGGGCCTAACCTGTTTTGCACTCTGCTATCAACTCAAGTTGAACCCCATGTTGTTTAGATGTTTTATAGGTAAGTTTGATTGTCTATCGTACTAGTCTCCATTAAAAATGGCAATGAATTCGCAGGCTAATCCCTCATTTTTGGGCAAATCTCGAAGATGGAATTTGATTGGAATTTCACATAAGGTATCACTTTATCACTGGGTCTGTCTCAAAATAGACTAGCCCAAAAAAGAGCATGTTCCCTCTTAAGACTACCGCTTTTAGGGGCATTGCGGCATACGACATTTTCATACACACCCAAAAGTTTAGGAATCTCCAAATCATCACTCATGTTGCTTTTTCACACTCAATCTGCTTGGTCATAATTAGGTACACCAATAAGTGGCTGGTTCATACCAAACTTCAAATCTGTGGCCTTGGCCTTAAACTTTGACCGTAGCTGGTTGGTAGAAGAAAACCACTTATAGAAACAAATCGAAGTAACTATGTAGTGATCCAAAAAGGATGCAGTAAAAGTTCGCGCAAACCCCCCAGTTCGCCCACACAACTGTTAAGGAGATATTGAAGGGAGTGTTAAATTTTAACATTCAAAGGGAATTTTCAGCATGTTTCAACAGAGTTTCTAGGGAATCATAAAATGTCCACCCCCGTTAAACTTTACATTCAAAGGGAATATTCAACATGTTTCAACAGAGTTTGTAAGGAATCATCAAAACCGCACCCCCGTTGAACTTTATATTCATGGGAATTTTCAAGGAGTTTAGGGTTTAGGGTTGATGTTGTTGCTGTTGTTGATGTTGTTGATGTTGTTGATGTTGATGTTGTTGTTGATGAAGATGATGATGAAGATGAAGATGAAGATGATGAAGATGATGAAGATGAAGATGAAGATGATGAAGATGATGAAGATGATGAAGATGATGAAGATGACGAAGATGATGATGATGATGATGATGATGATGATGATGATGATGACGAAGATGATGATGATGATGATGATGATGTTCTAACATTCAACGCACAGGTAGCCTAAGCTGTGCGTTGCAAGATGAAAGCCAAGATCACGGACATGTGCATTTTGTCCAACAAAACACAGTGTTTTTTATCTTCGGGGACGTTGTGGACGTAGGCGCGGGCAAACTGGGAGGTTTGCCTGTAAAAGTACTAATTTACCACTATAGGGTTCCCCGAAACGAAACTCAACAGTTTTCCAGGATGCTATAAATATTAATTACATATATATATCATAAATATTACATATCTAAAATATTCTGAAATGGAAGATTTCCCATTAATTTCTCAACCGTTCCAATTGTTTCTATCTGTTTGGAGGGTTTGCTATACCCATCCAACAGTTGACATCCGGCAGCCCTCCCCCTCCCCGCCGTTGGCGGCGCCGTTTGCGCATCCTCCGGCGGTGTTGTTGTTGGTGGACCTGAGTTGGCCATGGGCTGCAGACGGGTTGGTGCGAAATGGGAAGAGGGAACATATTCGATACTAATCATTTAATCTATACCCCATAGGATCCATGTATGGTATATATGCTAACATTGAGGGTATATTGATGGTAAATGTTACCATATATAGCATACATGGATCCTATGGGTATACTATGTGAATAATGGTTAATATTGATGATTCATGGTAACCAACGGTGATTAGTGGAATTACCGTTTGGTAATCAATGGCAATGGATGTCTTAATGGGAAAGTATCGAACTAGATGGTGGATTTTCCACTATACCATGTTTGATTACCAAAGGTTAATGGTGGTTGAATGGGGATCGAGGAATATCAGGTATCTAATCCAAAAAACATAGTTCCCAATACAATCCAATACACAAACAGGGATGATGAACCCCAATAGCCGTTACACTTATTTTTTCAGGGCCACCAACCACCAACCGTTGTGAAATATAGCTAGACATTCATTGACGCATAAAAGTTGGTACCTTTCCGCCTAATGTTAGTGTGTTCACCCATCTTTATGGGTACTTTGAGTGTCAACTGGTATATTTCACTGGTGGTTTTTTTTACTCCGTATGCGTACGATGAACAATGACAACTACGGAAACTACATCTAAATATACGGATTTTCAAATATACGAACTGGCATTTTAGACTACCTCCAGGAAGGTTTTCCTTGGCCCGCCCGGCCATTTAAACATACGGAATCCAATCTATTTAAATATACATTTAAATAGACAGATGGATGTTTCATACTACCTCCGAGCCTCGTAGTCTGGCCCGCCGCGTATAGAAACATGTCGTTACCGGTATGTCAAACCGCTGATAGAACGATCCAAATGTCATGCAGCTGCTCCCCACATCCAGTGTATCCACATTTGAAGACACAGCGCCCATTGAGCATCACATTTCTGGTACTGCTACAATGTATACAAGATGGTGTCCCCTACTTAGCTAGGTCAGTTTACATCTGTGCCAACGATTGAATTATATGGATCCTTGGTAGATATGTCGAAGTATAACTAGTTATAGCCAACTTATATAATATAACTAGTTCTCCCATTTATCATATAATATATGGATATATAATGATATATAATGATATATATGGTGTCCCAATCCCCCCAGTTTGATGGATGTTGAAGCTATAACTGGGGGGCACCTCCTCGAAAAAAAAACCTTCACTGCTCCTGAGATTCCCCTACTTGTAGCAGCTGCCTGTCAAGCTGAGTGGGTCTGGTGGTTGAGCCACCCCTAAAACATCCTAAAACAGTTGAGCCAGGTGGATAGGGTATGGAAAAGCGATGTGATTTTGAACATTTGGAGATCTACTTCATGTATCTTCATGTAAGAATATGGTAAGAATAACGTACTCTCCAAACGGGTTGATCCGGGTTGATTGAAAAGGTCGTGAGAAATTGTCTGCTCCATCGACAAAAGCCGCATTTTGCGGTCCCATGATTGGGGCTGACTCTCTTCAGTTGATCAAAGGGGGTAAAGATGGTAAAGATCAAGAATTGCCATCAACTTCGCAAAGGCGTGTCCAAGGTCTCCTGTCAATTTCACCTTAAGTATCCTTAAGTATCCGATAAACCTATCGATGTTGACTACCAACTCTCATGGTTTTATCTTAAAGAGATCAACATTATCAGCTTTCAAACAAACAGATTGCTATGATATCGAAATGAACAGCCCCTGGCTTCAGATCATCAAGACTTGTCTACTGCCAAGAACAACTTCAAGGTGAGCTGGGGCCAATCCTCATTCCCTTCGTGGAGTCTGGGAATCCCCAGTCAATGATTCAATATAATCGGGTAGAGTAATAACCCTGAAATGCATCAACCATCATCCGCCAACATAATATAACTTATATAACTTATATGACTTATATAACTTATATAACTTATATAACTTATATAACTTATATAACTAATATCAATGTTACTCCCTTATATAAATTATGATAATGGTTGTTGCAACCCCTTTCTCTATCCTGTCAGACTAGGTGACATCCCTCCGCCCGCCTTGCTGGTGGCAACCTATGAAGCTGAGAGATGGGAAAGCGACAAACCAAGGTGGTAAAGTAACACTTTGCGAACTGGACAATGACCATTCTTAATAGCTACCCTCTGGTAATGACTAACATAGCTATTGAAAATGACTATTTATAGTGGAATTTCCCATTGAAAATGGTGATTTTCCATAGCTATGTTAGTTTGCCAGAGGGTAGATCATCGAACTAAAGAGAAGTTTTGGGGCCTTGGGGCCCTCAAAACACCATTAATTAGGTATAATCCCATGATATATTCAGGATAACATGGAATATATGAACTAGATATATTATATACGGGCCATGTTCCTTAGCAAACTGTTAGTTTACTGGAGCGAGCTGGAACATGGTCCACGAATTTAGTCTGAGGACTATGTTAAATTACCGGAGGGAAAGTTTGAAGTACTCTCCAGTCATGGGATATTTTTCAACGCATGAAGTACGTTGAGAGTATGAATATCTGGTTTTAAATGTCAACATTCCAAATGATATGATTGGTACTTGCAAAGTCTGGATTTGTTTTACAAAGACAAATAGATGTTTTAAATATTGATGCAAATGTGGAGAGTTTGACAGGCAAATACAAGCAACAAAACTTTGTGTTTTTTCCTCTAAGCCTTTCCTCCAATCCACTGACCGTTGACCACAATCCGGAATAAATCCAACAACGATCAAAAATAAACATAGATCCGCATTCCATCACCATTTTTATGAACATGGATAAAACATGATAAAAATGAACTAGTGTGGTAAAGCCACTAAGATCATAATTTATCATGGAAAAACTATAGAACCACAACTATAAATCATAGTCTTTCAACTTGTTATCTATAATGTGGGTAAAACAATCATAAACCATCCCCAAGTCATCACCATGTTTATGGGTGGTGTGTATAAACCATCCCCAGTCGTCAGGCCGGCGAATGGATGATGCCTCCACGATCCACTCGTCAGCGTGAAAGCCGCCGCTCTCAGTGACCTGTCCAAAGGGGGGGGGAAGTCTCAAACGGATGGTCTGAAGGTAACAATATATGATATCTGCTGACATTTAATCTTAGAATATCTTATACATATTAAGATATACTAAGATATATTGAGGCACATGAATTTTCGTAACTCCAATTTTGAACAGCAGTTTTTTTTTTTGTTCTTCGGTCACCTAAAAAGCTCGGAATCATCGTTGACGTCGGGATCATCGTCCCAGATCGGGTTCATCATGTCATGGCAAGCTGAATCAACCAGCTTCAACTTACCAAATGTTAAGGCACATATACAGACATATATGTATATATATATATATCATATATATATATCATATATAGATATCATACTTCTATATATGTTATATATATATAGAGATCATATATAGATATCATATATAGAGATCATATATATAGAGATCATATATAGATCATATATAGATACTGTGGATGGAAGAAGAAATCCTGAGTTGATAGATGGTGTATCTATCCCAGTATTTTGTTGGGGGTTCAACCATCCAAGGTGGTTTCTCGGATTTCGCAGGCACATCCACAGTATTAAGGCACATATAATTCAAAGAAATGTTAAACAAAAACTCACTGGTTGGAACTGGTTCATGGCTTCAACCCCTATGAAAGTCAGTTGGGATGACACCATCCGATGTCTGACCAGAAAATCCACCATTTGCTTCGATTGAAAATCCACCGTGAACAAAACCTCCTTCTGTTTATAGTTTTCGAAGATTTTCTATATTAAAGATATGGTTTCCCATATATCTGTCCCATAATTATTCTTATAGTTTGTTTTCCATATATGTTCCCATTGAAAGTTGACATTTCCCATCGGAAAAAAAAAAAAACACCATCTCTGATGACACCCCGACCCAGTCGGTCGCCGTTGCCTCAACTTCTTCGAAGTGCCCCAAGTCTTCACTGGAATGAAGGCTGGCCACCTGCCCCCAATGAACTTTTTGTAGGAGTCGGGTCTCCAAAAAAATGTTTGGCCCATCACGGTCATGGTTCCATGTGATTCCATGTTTGCATCGTAACGTTGCGAAATATCATTTCTCAAATGCTGAAAACAAACAGCCAATTTGTTGAGTGATTTTGAGGATATCTTCGCATCGTTCACCAACCCACCAGCTGGACATTAGTGATACCAGGGTTTTTTGTTAGCCCTTATGAGTGGTTGTTGGTGGTTTATAAGCCCTTGTACATGTACCACAAGTATATATATATATTTAAATACACAGCAAATTATGAACAATTATCATTGATCATCCAAAATCACACTCTACCCCTGTTACTTTTGACCCCCAATTTCGGTGCTTAAATCACCATAGCCTAGGCATTTCTGGATCGCGCCTCAATCTCTTCAGCTTGAGGTTCCAGCTCTACAGCTCGGCTAGGCTCCTTGCGGCCAGCCAGCCCGTTGTCACACGATAAAACACATCCAATGAATATGTCAACCCCGGATTAATAAACCATGGTATTTATTAATTGGGGGGGGTACTCCTCCAATAGTCATAATCGGATATTTACCCTCTGGTTATTTAACAGTTCGCCATGGAAAATCACCATGCTATTAATAGGTAAACCATCTATTTCTATGGGCCATCTATACCATGGCTATGTTAGTCATAACCAGAGGGTAAATGGTACCCTCCCAATCCAGGGTTGACAGAATTTATACGGGATTCTATAGGAATATTTTTCAGGGATCTTTTGAGATGAACCATGAAGAATGGTGATATGGGGATATACCCGATATACCCTCTGCTTAAACTAACATAGCTATGGACAATCATCAGTTTTCCAAAGGCAAATCCATTGTAAATGGGCCATTTTCGAATGTGAAACACACATCTGGACCCCTCTGGTAAGCTCACAGTTTGGGAAAATGATGGCCCATTTATTTCAAGGATGTACCGATTCGAAGTGGTGAACGATGGCTGTGTTAAATGACCAAAGGGTGGCTTGGAGAAGGCTCTAACCGCACTTGGATATGGCCATCTGGGCTCCATGTTAGCTGGTCAACATGGATTCAATGATTTCTAGCTGCTCTGAAAATGGGATACCCTGACAATCCATATATTCCCATAGGTTGTCATCATTTTCCCTAAATCAAATTGTCATACATGTGGATGTTGTGCATCTAGCCCAAAAAAATGAGACACCGTCGTGACACAGCCAGACTACGTGAAGGTTGTTGGTTATGTATCTCATGAAAATGCCATTAATATCTATATGGTTTTGGGTCAAAACCCTGTACCCCTATAGTTCACATCAAAATAGCTGGTAAATGGATTATAATCACAAATTGTATCTATAGGATTCTATAAGTATTGACCCATACCCAATGATATCCCATGATATTCTGACAACAGCCATGATGCCACTGGTTGGTCCAACAAGCCCCTGCCGAAGTAGGAGCCCCCACAGGTGCTACATCTTCCACCGTCGCCGGGAGGTCCGGGACGTCCGGAAGGTCCGGAAGGTCTTCGGCTGGCTCTCCTAACGGGGTGCCAAAAAGGGGAATTTTCACCATCGAAAAGAACGGAAATGGCAACAAAAAGGATTTGGACTCCCAAATATAAGGATTCAACAAATGTGATTGTTGGAACTCGCATATGTATATATATACATACACATCTCTATCTATTTATATATATATTATACAGTGGAAATATGTAGACATGGCTATACATCACACATGACGCCTTGACACCCACTGAACTCTGGCCGATCCTCCATCGTCGGCACTTGCATCAGACTCCTCACCTGCAGTGATTTTTGGCATTGTAAGTAGGTACCGTTGAGAGTATGTATGTAGATATAGGCCTGCATATGTATATATACATCTATATATACATACACATACATCCATATGATTATATTTTATTATTTAAATAATATGTGCATACATATGATCACATCTGTGTATATATATGTACATACATAGTATATATAATATATATATGTATATGTATATATATATATACAGTGTATATATATATATATACAGTATAGAATGTAAAAGACTGTAGACACGATTTGCCATCGATTGGACAAAAGTGGATTCCCTTGGAGGTCTATCAAAAGCCAAGAAGTGCGTGCCATTTGCATGTCTATTTGGGTGCGAGCCAGGAGCCTTTTGACTCAGACTCTAAGCTCTGAAAATTCTGAAACTGGCCAGTGGCAAGCTTATTTGCTGAATCTGAATTGGTGTTTGTGTGATATTTCGAACCGAGCATGAGATTTGTGTCAACATCGAGGATACCCCACAACATCCCAAAACTATAACCTTAAGTGGGAAAAGGCATGGGAAGTATGGGCTCCAAATTTTGAGACAACCCTAAGTCCAATAACGATCCACTAAAATCTTATCGATTATGTTTCTGTAATTGTATTTCATATTTGATCGTATTTGTATGTATTTGTCAAGGATTATCAAGGCAAGCAACAACTGCAACGAAAATACAGTATGGTCGAGCAATTTTGGCAAATAGCAAAAACTTCTGAACAGCTTTGCGCGGTCACATCACGGAATAGATGTCTGGGTCCTGTCGATCTAGCCAGCCACGCCCGCCTTCTGAAAAAGTTTCGAATTCTGCATCCTGCAGGATGAAAACTAAAAGAAATGATGGCAATGAGTGAATCGGTGTGAAGCACGCAGCGAATGTGCCAACCAGTTTTTGTTTGGCTTCAACCCTGTGTAAGAAAGATATGGATTCTCAGCTGGATCTTTTTGCCTACCCTGGAAGCAGGATATGTAGGTTTTGCCAGAGGTTAAATCATGTTCGTAGCCCAAAAAAGTGATGTCTTATCTTACTGCTGAACGGAGAAACAACTTCCATGATTTCGGAACTAACTTAGAACATGATTTAGAACATGATGTAGAAGAACATATCTCTGATTTCCTGGAAAAAAAAAACATAAAGAAGAAAGAAATGACCCATCCCGGTGATCCTCAATTTCCTCCTCCTCTTCAGCTTGCCTTGGGGCGAGATGAGTTCCCTACATCCAGCTGAATCCAGCTATTCGGAGGTGAATCCTAACTGGTAAGTGGTGAAAAATCTGGGCAAATAGCTGGGTTATAACATGTTATAAGCCTATACTTGGGCCATAATATGAAAGTTGACAGTCACGAATGCATACTTAGTTTAGTTGTTAGCCACTACTCTTGGCTTCGTTTCAAATCCCACTTTTGATTTTCCAAGAAGTGCTTGAGATCTTTGTTAAGAGCCATCGCCACTAAGTTTCAAGCTCTGTTTCGAGCTCTTGTGTCCTGCACAGCATCTGAACCCGAGCCCGGGAAGAATCTGTGTGTCATTGGGTAGGTTTGTTAGGCATGTTGTCTGGTCTATTACATAAATAGATGTAAAAAACGCCATGAGAACCCATGAAAACCCATGGCGTCCGAAAATCATCTACAACTGGTGGCTTCTCCGTTCTCCATATATTAGCTTACTGGATGGATATGTTCAAGGCAGAGTCTTGGTCCAAGGTCTGGCCAGCATTTTTCTTCCAAAACCAAGTGTGGATTTAGCAAATTGCTACTGTGTGATTGGTCGAGGTTCCCACATATACAGTATGATATATGAAATGTAATTTTCATATATGTCTATGTAATTATATATTATATATATGGAGGTTTCCATCAATGGGGGTGCCCCTAAATGGATGGTTTATAAGGGAACATCATATTAAAATGGATGATTTAGGGGTACCCTCATTTTCAGGAAACCCCCATACGTGTATCTGTGATCACATACATAGATGTTGTTGTCCCAAAGAATCATAACAATTCAAAACAATTTCAATGGATTGGTTTGTAAGGGAACTTCTATAGGAAACCTCAATATTTCATGGGAAAAAAACCTGGTGTCCGCTTAAGAGTTTCCCTCAAACCACTTCATTGACTGGTACTAAGTTGGTTTATAATCACCATTCACTACAGTTAATAGTTACACCATAGTCAACCAAGTTCTTCAAGAAAAAACAAAACATACTTATGTAAAAAAACGATATCCCCAGAAGCCACAGTTCACCATGGCCTTCGTTCCGATGCTTCCACTTCAGCCGCTTCAGCGACATCGATGGCATCTGGGATCTCATGACCACCTGAGTCGGGGGTCACGAAAGATTGTATAATGGCTATGTAATGGGTATATCTAATGGCTATATAAATATACACATATGTATATCCATATATTGTATCTATCTATATATATATACACATTAAGATAATGTTATAATTATATATATATATGTTGGGTTAAAACCTATTATACCACATGTTGTATTAGAAACATCCATATATCAGCTACTCTTGCGTAGGGGTCTGATCGGGTTTTTGACCCATACCGATACCATTCCTATCATCCGAATCTCGGATCTAAGCATCATCCCAGTTGGTAACCGGCTAGTACCTAGTCATTCTGCTTAGGCCCCAGTTTGTAAGTTGGTTAACTAGGGTTTTTGGTAGTTATAACTATAGTTAGATGAACATATGAACCAACCTATAACTTTGGGGCCCACATTGCAGTAATCTGCGTGGTACATAAGTCCAGTTACTGACCAATCACCAAGGCGGATAAACTGCTATATATATATATATGTGTGGACTACTGGGTATAAGTATATCAGGCTGGTTATTTGCTAGTATATTAGGGATATAATAATCAGGCAAATTATATTGGGTATTTGTATATATATATTATATTGTTGACTATTTTTGAGGCTGGTTATTCAATAATATATTGGTTGTCAATAAAGAAGTTCCTATATTAGTATAAGTCCTACATTAACAATAATATCAACAATTATTATCCTAATATTACGATCATTTAAATACTAGCTATACTACCAGTTCCAATCCCATCTCATGAAACACTAGTTGGTTGATCAATTTCCCGTTTCTATCGGTTTTTATTTATCTCCAATAACTTTGGTAGTATAAGTTCATATAAGTCCCTAGTTCTCAACAAATCAACCATGAAATTTTGGTAAAACCAAATTTAACTATAGTTTATTAGCCATTTTTTTTGCATTAGCCATATTATATTAACCAATTCCTTCACAAATCAACCATGGCATTTTAAATGGCTCACATCCCAGCCTGCAATCTCTGCATGCTCTGCACCAGACTCTGCACCACGCTCCCCTTCGAAGGGGTGCACCTGCGGATAGAGGACGGCCAAGGCCTTGAAAATCAGCCAAGATTGGGATTATGCAATCTATACAAAATGTACTTATATAAATCGTATACTTATATATACATACTGTAATTACATGTTTCAGTGTAATAAAATATATATTATGTATTATATATTATAATAACATACATATATAGATAGTTCACGCGTGCATATAAGATCATATAAGGTGATAAACAACACGAATCTGTGAAATGTAAACCGATAGAAACTAGACACCGTACACATTATCTTCAGAATTTGCAGATCTTAGCACCAAGCTCCTCATCTTTGACAACTGGTAGATGTCAAACACTCCCAATGCCCACCATTCACACTGATTAAACCCAAAGTGTGTGGATTTTGAATGCTCTATTATATTATTCTTCAAATGATTATGGTGTAAATCCATGATTCCATATTCATAAATATTCATTTTCTGCGATCAAAGTGATATTGATGGAAGGGTTTCTACTTAGTGGACATCTATTTATTGGGTTAACATCTTCACTTTGTTTCCAAATATTTATTGGGTTTCAATCCATGATAGAATATATTCTATGGTTTCTGCAATCCAAATTGGATTTTCTATTCATTTTCTGTGGATTTTCTATGCATGTCCAAACATCTTCAATCCATTCCACTTCGAAATGGACGACGCAACGACTGTCACGACTGCCACGAACCTCCGCCTCAGGTCCAAGACTGGACTCTGCCTCAGTTTGGGAGATCCAGTCGGTGGATTTCACTGAACATATAATATCTATATACATATACATATATATATATACTATATAAATATATATATATATATATATGTATATATAATATGATTTGATATAATGTAGTATAATAAAAGATAATATGATATAATATAATATAATATGATATAATATAATATGATATAATATAAAATACTATGATATAATATAGTATAATATGATATAATATGATATAGTATGATATAATATAATATAATATAGTCTAATACAATATAATATGATATAATATAATATGATATAATATAGTATAATGTAATATAATATGATATAATAAAATATAATATGATATAATATAGTATAATATAATATGATATGATATAATATGATATAATATAATATAATATAATATGATATAATATAATATAATATAATATAATATAATATGTATCATAATGTATCTAGCGTAAATATATACATATAATAGATTATAATAGCTAGTGCATACAGTACACATATATTGTGTATATACACGGATATTACGTATGATGTATGTATATTATACAATTACATTTAAATATATGTGTGTGGCTGCGGTTCAAAAATTGGTATGGATCGTTCCGCTATGTGTTGGCGAGTTGAAAAATAAGGCACCAATTTACGAACTTCTGGCTTGATAACTAACCTCGCACCATAGTTTTTCTCCGTCCAGCCCCCATTTGGGTTGGATGAAACACCAGTTGATTTACCAATATTTTGGTGCATAAATTCCCAACACCTTGATGGATACCCCACCTTGGGTAGTGAAAACATGTGAAACCGCCAACCAGCATCCAACATGTTGACCCTGAAAAATGACCAATTTATAGTGGAAACTAGTCTTCCAAAGCCGACAACTGCCAGGGTCCAACTGTTAATTTACCAGAAGGTAAACATCAGAAAAAAGGTTCGGAGGATTTTCCAATGATCAATGGGAGATCCACCATGGCTCCGGCCGGCACTTCTGGAGCTTCCTCGTCCTGGAAGATGGCTACGGCTGGCTACGGCTACTTAACGATGCTACAATGATTCATTAAAATTAATGGTGATTTTTAATAATAGTGAATGTTGTGTTAGATGATCAGGATGGGTCACCACTGGCAAAATTGATGTTGGTCAAATAGAAACATTTAAAAGGATGATGATGTTGGTGGATGTTTGCCCACAAAATGGTGATGAAACCAGGAAACATGGGAATGAGACTACCACCAACCGTGGGGACATTACCAAATAGGAAGGCTTCAAAATCTCCGCTCAAGAATGCAGAGTCATCTCCAGTCGTGCTGTAGTAGGGCACCCAAACAGCACGATGGGAAATTCCAACTCTTTCATAGGAAACAATGTTTAGGTCCGTTTAATTTCCTAAGTTATCACTAATTGTAATCCCCTATAAAAATTAACATGGAACCTGAAAACTGTGGATCATTTCTGGTTTCTGGGTATGGTGCCGTCCATGTCAGAGGGGTTTTTTATCCACAAAAAATCTGCGATTTTGGCTGGTGATGTTCCTGAGCAAACTGGCTCACACCTGAAGGGCCTCAAAGGGTACCAACCAGCATCAATTTGGCTGATCATACATCCTATTATGTACCCTGTAAATCACGATAATATCACTATATACATCTATATACTATGATACCCCTATCATTCCACCATTCTCCCATTGAAGAAAGGTAACCCTCACGATTGAAACCTCCGTTGATAGAACTTGTCCCATATTTTCCCTTGAAAGCCTCCATGTATATGATGGATTTTCCCTAAATGGTAAGTGTGAAAAACCTTTGCAAATCTATTAGAATCTATACAGTGCCAAAACAAGGGCTATGAAGTCTTGGTATCCTGGTGAATTGTTCCCCTATTTTCCCCTATGTGTCCCATTCAAAGCTTCATTTTCGCAGCCAAGTTGTCACCTGCGTCGGCTGCGCAGGCGGCAGATCCGATGGCAACTGCGTCTCCTGACGTGTCGCGTTTATGTGAAAACTGTGATGATCAATATTGATTCATTTGATGATGAATCAGACAAATGATTATTAATCATCAAATTGATATTCTGGGTTTGTCTGATATATATATATATACCTCCAAATATGATGATTAATATTGATTCATCATTTTTTTGTCGCACAAATGACCACTTGTGGGTTTATACACCATTTTCAGACACATCCGTATACTGGAGGTACATGCTACAATGTGGTTTATAATACCATCTATTATATAGTTCGTTGTTACTACCATAGACACTGGTTAAAGTTATAAACGAATTTAGCTAACGAACTGGGGCCTAACATTGTGGGGATATCTGTGTACACGAGTTATGTTGTGTACTATGGATATACAGCTTATATTTATGGAAAAGAATCAGATGATAAAACATCTGGGTCTATGGATTGATTTACAGGAAAATTTAGGGGAAGCCATGGATCCGATCCTCCTGGTCCTATCGTAATTTTCCCCTCTGATTTCGAGCACGGTTTTTTCAAGCTTGAGCCAGACTTCAAAAAAAATGCTCACAGAAAAGGCCAGAAAAACCGTATGTTGATGTGAGCTGAGATGTATATTTGGCAAAAACGAAATTACAGAGTAAACTAGCCCTCACCAGCTGGTAAAGCCACAAATTGAAGGTTTATCATGTTAAATTAGAGAGTGGGCGTTGTGGAGGGGGGGCAGCTTTTTAATTTGGTGTTGCAACTGTTTCTCATGCATTGTATGTTTAAACTGTGGTTTGTGTTCCTGCTACTACGTCCCGTTCAGTTTAACTATATCCAATGTTTTGATGCGTTAATCAACATGGTTGGTTGCTTAAATAACCCTTTCACTAATCAGGCACCAGTCAGTCTACCCATACCTTAATGGTTAACCGCCATTTATTGTGTTTTAGAATCTGGTACACCAAATCATAATCTCTGCTTTAGCGTATTTAGTAGCTCCTGACATTTGGTACGTGGATAGTTTATCCCTAGTTTATGGCATGGGGTTTGCAATAAATAATTATTCACTTCTTGGGAACAATATACAACCCATTTCTGGCAAAAGGATGGGAATGTCTTCATGTCGAGTCAAGCCAAGATTAGTAAGTCCTGGTTGATTTTTTTGGGGTTGCCCCGGAATAATAGGGACTCGGGGGTTTACCAATCGCGAAACCATATATATATAGATCGATCTATCTATCTATCTATCTATCTAAGATCTATCTATCTATCTATCTATCTATCTATATATATATATATGGCTCCCCAACATAGACCCTGCCATTGGGCTTTAACAGAGTCCTACGAAATTTCGCCCAGTTGGAGATCCCCATCCTGGATCTGCCAAAGCTGTAGAAGCTCCGGTGTGACCTGCGGAGGACACCGGTCTTTCCAGTGAAACATAGGCTGGGTAAAGGCTGAAATTTGACCCTCGAAATAGTATGGATATGTATTATATATAATATGTATATATATATGTATATATATCTGGGTAAAGGCCATCATATTTCACTAAGCTGAATTGTTGGGTCATTTGGGGATGATTCCCCGAATCCTAAGCATGATTCCAGGGCTCGGGAGAACTCAGTGAGGTCGTGATCAAATTTACCCAGATAGGGATATTGTAATGGTAAAACCATGAAAACCAAACATGTGTTATATGAAATATGAAATATAGGGACAATTATATGAATAACAGAAACTTCTTCCATTCATCCAATACTGGGAAAATCTGGGAAATACAGTCGGAGTCGACTCGTGAGGCTTTGAACGAGGATATATGCAGGATCATGTTAATAAAACACCGATCTTTACCAAAAAAAGAAAAGTGTCTGCAGTTGTGTGTTTTTCCCAATATGTTCGACTTCTCAATTCATCAAAATCTTTAACTGGTTGGTGGTTTTCACCAAAAATAAATATGTTCATCATTTCGCTATGGTTTTTCAAACCAATATTCGACACCACCAGCCAGTTTATGAGAAGAATGGTTCATCTTGGTTCTATATATATATCCATCATCATCTATATCCCAGGGTCATAGTCCTAAAAAATATATCTCCATCAATATTATGTCCTTTATTAATTACCCATCATATGTTTCCCAAGATTCATACGTGTTCCCATGATTTTTTTCACATAGAATTGGATGATGGGGAAAAATTTAACCGGAAAGCCCACAACATTTGATGGTAAAAACCCATGGTTTCCGGTGAAGATTTTCCCTTACCCTCTGGTAATTTAACGTAGCTATTGAAAATGGCCATTAATAGTGGATTCTCCCATGAAAAATAGTCATTTTCAATAGCTACGTTAAATTACCAGAGGGTAATCCAATCCAGTGATTTTCAAAATGGGGTTCCCACCAGCCGCGCAGATCCAGCAGATCCAGCCTGCTCATAGGCTGGTGGAGTCGTCTGCCCCAGAGGCTGCCAGGATTCACCTCCTGGCGAAAAACCGGGGGTGGTTTTCACCAGCGGCAAATTTTTGTGTAAAAATATGGCGATGAAAAACCCAAGAAAAAAATGATGTTGAATAATATGGAATATATGGAATATATGATGGTTAATTGATGATGGGACAATATGATGGGACTAAGATAAAAATATTAATTTAGATTAAAAATAGTTGAGAAATCACTCGGCGAAGTGGTTTAACTATGTTTAACTTGCCTGGATTTTTATGGTAAACATATGATGTAGATAATTGTTATCCAACTAGTTCGATGGGTATCAAAAAATCACCTTGCTGCCGCAGCGATGTGTGATCCCCCATGTTTTTTTTTTCACCCGTGAAGATGATCAAAAGGAGAACTGATGGACTCATGGCATTGTTTTTGTAAGAAATGAGGTAAACATCAGTTAATGCCATGATTCCATCATAGGAAAACTAATAACTCAATTGGATGATAGTTAATCCATCATCCAACTCAATGAATCCAATAACTAAGAGTGATACTAACATAGGTAAATTCAATGTATCATAGTTATTCATAGTCACCATCCAATGTTCTATAGATTCACGGTAGGTTTTTCAGATTGTCCGCCTGGGGATGACTGAGATCATCTCGATTTTTGGTGAATTGGAATGGTTTGATAGTTTGATATTGTGGGTCCTAATAAAATTTACCCAAGGGGCCCTTGAAAAAATGAATAACATGTCATATCGGGGGGAAAGAAATTCTTAGGAAACCACCCAAGATTGATTGAAATCAATGTGAATTTAGGCAACAAAAAATGGCTCAGCATTCGTTTTTTTCAAAGCGCACTTCATGTGGTTTCACCATGTTTTACTGATAACTTGGGATAACGTGGGGTGTAGTTTCTTAGAAGGTGAAGCATGACATGGGCATAGCTGGACAGCCCAAAAAAATCCACAGCATTGAACCCTTCAGCAACGGGCTTCGAACAGTCTTGTCATGTCTTGTTGTTAGCTACTTAGCTACTTTTGAGTAGAACCATTGGACAGTCCGGGTCCATGTTATTTAGACCAACTTATTTCGGAGATCCCCACGTTGAAACCCATTGATGCACAACCTATTGGGCCAACTGCTCATGGCCAATTAGTGACGAACTGGTGAAAATATGTCCCTTGTGGGGCAACAAGTCGACAAAATCAGAGAAAAAAATGTCTTCTTAACTAGCCATCCCTCCGGTTGACCACGAACAAAAGAACAAATGACATAGCATTTCTACTCTACTTTTTGAAACTCCGTAAAACGGAGTTTAGACTTCTAAACTTCCTTTGATGAAATATGATGAAATGGAGCTTTCCGAAGTCATGGGGGGTACCCCCAGCCATCATCCAAAACAAGACAATTGTAGGAAATTGAAACCAATGGTCCACAGTGGATCATAGAGGATCCATGGATCTCCCATTTTAGGAAACCTCCAAATAACCCATGACGGATCCGGCTGGTGCTGGTTTTTTTTATGCTAACATGACTGGGGTATATTGATGGGATCCATGTCAACATATATAGCATACATGGATCCGTCATGGGTAAATTGAAATCCCCAAAATCTGAGCAGTGTGAAATAAATGCCGCTATCCATGAAATACTGGTTGGTTTATGCCGGGATTTCCCTATTGGATTCTTAGAATCCCCAATATACTAATTATCAACCAACCATCATTTATCAGTTATATTCTCCACTTAATTATATATCCTATAAAATCCCAATATTTGTCATATAACAGGTGGTATAACTGATAAATGATGGGTTTTGAACACTGCTCATCTGAGCACATCATTCCCATCATTCACCGATCCAATATTGGCCTCGGCTTGGTGGACGATGACGATCAGGCCTCAAATGACGAGGCCAGGTCTCGAGGTTTGGGGTGAAAAAACACAAAAACGATGGGAATCTAAGGATGAATAATGATAAGCATGTATGTTATTAGTTATATATACATATACATATTATATTATTACATATATATATATATAAAGATATGGGAAATTGGGAAAACGTGAACTTTGTCATCTTGAGACCAGATGCCAACTATCATGGGAATCGACAGCACCAACATGACATGGCTTTGTACGAATGGCATGGGTCCCGAATGGCCATGGCAAGCGGAAGATTGCTTTGTTTACTAGCTGATTCTGAGGTATGCCCAAGTTTTGAAGGCAACATGATGGAAGTACAACAGTTTGCTTGGCCCATATCCATCTGGCTGAATTGGATTTCAATAGAATTCGCCAACTGCAAGCAAGGTCAATTCACACATATTCACACACATCTATGGAGCATCAGAGCGATGTTGTTGTCGTTGATGTTGATGTTGATGTTGTTGTTGTTGTTGATGATGATGATGATGATTATGATGATGGGAACCCTACTCCCCCTTATTTTAGGTCAGCCCCAAAAGGGATCCTGCCCCCCCCAAAAAAAAACACATCAACAATCAAGTGAGCGGCGCCCAAAACCTCTGTCGTCCCCAAATCTACTGGTTGGCTGAGGGCAGGGTTCCCATATTGGAAATGTTTACAATCACAATGAAACCAAGTAGTATATCTAATTCTGTTTCAGCATGAACCAGCCGCCATTTTGTAGAAAGCTTCCAGTTTTCTGGGTTAATGATATGCCGTATTTGGTACCGGATCTGCTTCCTTTGTCTTCCATGAATTTAACTAATCATCAACCTTGCCAGGGATCAAAATGGAGGAGAGTAGATTTTGTTGCACAATATATTGACTTCTAATTATTTACAAACAAGATGTCATCAACTATCATGGGGTTTAGGGTTTAGTTGGGAAACTCGATTCGTAGCTCCAACGGTTTTGTCAATGTTGGGAAACTCGATTCGTAGCTCCAACTGCCCCCCAATTTTTTATAGGGAATATATATATATATATAATACATATCCCTTGATCCTTAGCTCCCTCCCAACCACTGGACCATCCGACCATCCAACCGTCATCAACCACGAGAGCCCCGACTGGCCGCTGGCCTCTGACCAAGGAACCTCAGGGTGCCTCGGATGAATTGTAAAAACTGTGGATTGCATGGGAATTCCGGGGAATTCACCATTTTTGGGAAGGAAATTCACCATTTTGGAGAAGGATTCCTGGAGGAATTTTGGGCATTTTCCGGACATGGGAGGAATCGACCATCATTTTTCGGGGGGAATTGACAAGATGTTCTAGGGAAAAAAAAACATGTTCAATGGGAATGAATTTTATCCTGGAATTGGTATGTGTTTATGGATGTCAAACTTGTTCAATGACCTATTTTCATATATTTTATACATAAGTTTACACATGAAAATCAAACATGTTTTCACATCATGGGAAATGAATGGATGATCGTGTTTTAATAGAAATGTGTCATGAAATTATTGAATTTAATGGAAATCAACCCTTTTCTGAGGCTCGTTGTGGGGAACTGGGCGCAAAATCCTGATTCCCTGGTGGTCAATTTAGCGGTGATACAATCTGGATACATGCTCCACCAGCGGTGATATCGCAATGCTTGAGTAATTTGGCATAGTTCTTCTTGTTATATCCCCATGCTTCTTGGTGAAACACCACATATAGCTTGACAACATCTGCATGTTTGTTGGTTGACATGTAATTTAAAAAATCCTCGTGTCTGTTGCTAAGTTCCCGTGGCATGTAAAGTTTCAGCTGCTTAAATTGTCTGCTTCTGTCGGTGAATTCAGTTGAGAAATCTGCATATTTGTGGGGCAAACCCGATTTGCTCTTAGCCTCTTATATGGCTAAGTCACACTCTGGTTGGTGGTTTCAACCCCTCTTAAAAATATGAAAGCCAGTTGGGATTATTATTCCCAATATATGGAAAAATAAAAATGTTCCAAACCACCAACCAGTACTTGTTAGTCATATAAAAACAAGTTAAATCCCCGTTTAGTTTCTGGCTGCATGAAATCTTCCATGCTGGGTGAAATCCCCGTGTATGCTGATAAGCTACTGAGCCTAAACCTCTCAAGATGGGTTTCTCAAATAAAGGAGCAAAGCCTAAAATTGCAATTTTCACAGAGAAAGTGTGATTCTCTTCTCAACACAACGGGATAAATTGACGGAAAAAAAAATCACGGGCTTCCCGTGAAATCCTGACATGATCCAACTCAGGATCTCCGCCTCCGACCAGGGGAGAAGCTTGGCCACATGGTGTCAACCGTCCTGGATTTCCGGATCAACATGACATGCAAAAATCAGCCCCCGGAACCGCGGTTCCTGGCCAATGATAAGGGCGCCAACAAACACAAAAAGTGACGCTGCTGAACCCGGCTTACCAACACTAAGTTGCTGATAAAGCCATGACAGCCATGAATTTCCGGTGCCCCAGAGATGGGCGATGATCGTGCTGATCCATGTTGGTAATGACCGAGGCTGATACCTCCATGGATCCATCTACATCTCTATCATATGATGGTAGAAAAAATAAGCAACACAAAGGGACTTAGTCATCAAAGCTTGTTGATCAAAATAAGCAATGGATTGGTTTAAGGGGAAATTTGCAGGAAAGTCCCATATTTCATGGGAAAATCTACGGTTTCCTGTAGATTTTCCCTTAAACCAATCCATTGAAATAACCACAAACAAACAACAACAGCATATTTTCGTATCAACAAGACATGGGGATCTGAAAATTGCTTCAAAACCTTGGGATTTCAGCTGAAATGGAGAGATAAATTACTGCTTGGTGGTTGAGCCACCTACCCCTCTGAAAAATGATGGAGTGAAAGTCAGTTGGGATTTTCTGAAATTCCCAATATATGGAAAAATGAAAAATGATGAAATTCATGTTCCGAACCACCAATCAGATTATCATCAGTAATGGAAAATTGACCAAGAAAGCAGCAATCAAGACTTCTCTACGTGCTACCGTGGTGGTACCACATACTTCTACAGTGAGCATTATGGAATGTTGTAATACTACAGCATGCTTTTGTGAATGTTGAATGCTCTACCCATTCATCTATATTTCGGTGCAGGTGCACTCCAACTTGCATGACTGGTAGTTTCAACCTGCAAACCTCCCGGTTCAAGGTTCCTTCTTTCTTCAATCCCGCTTTGCCTGGCTTAATTCACATCTTTTGTGGGTTCAATCTCCACATTGCTTGCTTCATTCAGCACGTTTGCTCTACTCAAAACCATGTTTGTCTGGCTCAAATCCCAGTTTTCTAGAATAAATCATCATCCCTGGTGGTTAAATCACATGAAATCACATTAAATCACATTAAATCACATGAAATCACCATCTTTCAAACCTGCCTTCCAACCACCCATGGCTCCTGGGTCGCATCGAGGGTATCTCTGACCTTTCTGCTCGGCGACGTTCTTGTTCCGCCAGAACCTGGGAAAGAATCAGTTGTGGTAAGATTGGAATTTGGGGATATATCCAATATATATCCAATATATATCCAATATATATCCAATATTAATTGGGCATTAATTATGGTTCCAAAGTGGATATTTGGGGATAGTTCCAAACTGGAACTGGATAATATATGATATATTCGGGGATATACGATTGCTCGATAACTGTTATCATCATTGCTATTAATGGTTAATGATGGTTAATGAATGATGGGTAATGATGGTTACTGACGGTTACCCTCTGGTAATTTAACATAGCTATTGAAAATTGCCATTTATGTATATATATATATATTGTAGTGGATTTACCCATTGAAAATGGTAAACGTTTACCAGAGGGTAACTGTGATCATCATTGCTATATAGATACTACGCTGAGTATACTGGTTGGTTGATAGGGATTCCCCTATTGGATTATTATAATCCCCGAGATAATAGCTAGTATAATCCCCGATAATGTGGGTAAAACAATGCCATAAACCACCCATGACTGGGAATGGTTTACCTATAAAAATGGTGATGACTGGGGGATGGTTTATGATTGTTTTACCCACATTATAGATAACAAGTTGAAAGACTATGATCTATAGTTGTGGTTCTATAGTTGTGGTGCTATGATCTATAGCCGTCTTATCATCTTGAATCTTATCATACAATGTGGGGCCCCCCAGTTATAAGTTGGTTTATTAAAAGCCCCAGTAACTAGTTCGTTATAAATACCATAAACCATAGTGAAATTGGAGTTATGTTCACCAACTTAGCGATCCAACGGGGGCCTCACATTGTAGCAATCCATACACGTCCATCCAACTCAGGACGTTTTTTCGTGTCGAACATCATCCCCTTTCGGGGCGAAATTTTCCACGAATCTTACCCCAGATCCATCCACCGGTTCCTTCTGCACTGTATCTACATACGCTTTTCTGTGAAAGGTATAGTATAGTGACTAGTGGTTCATCATGTGGTTTTTCTACAAACCATATGACATCCATTGGTTCATCATCATGTTCTGAAAATGATCCTTTTTTATTGGATTGGATGATCCACCGTTTAACTTGTTTTCATGGCCATAAATTACTAATGTATCCATGATGTCACTGACTAATTAGTAGTTATTTAGTATCCATGTGGTATCAACTACTAATTTAGTATCCATAAATTACGTGGTATCCATAAATTTAGTGGTTACCCTAAAATAATCGGGGTATACACCATATTTAGAGTAACCCACGTCTCCAAGAAGTCACACGACGCCTCTCCAATACGCTGTCGGTCTGCCAACGTGAGGAAAGATGCGCTTTCCTCCGCGAGGGAGGCTGGGGTGGTTACCATGCTTTAAAAGCGAACGGAATCTACCATCTGGTTATGACTAACATAGCCATGGAAAATCACCATGTTTAATAGGTAAACCCAGGTAAACCCTCTATAAATGGGCCATTTTCCATGGCTATGTTAAATAACCAGAGGGTAAGTTAACCATCACAAAGAATCTGAGTTGACCATGTTGGGATACGTTGGGATTGGGGCACCATGTACCAAGAAAAACTTCAGCGAAACATGGGAGGCACTCCTCTGTGTTCATCAGCCAACCAGTCTGAAAAGGCAATCTATATGGATACACCTGGTTGTAGAAAGTCATCATTGTAGGAGTCTAGGATCTTCCTTTAGTTTACATAAATAGAGTTACATCGACAAAACCGCTTGGACTCACTTGATGCCCAGTATGTATCATCAAATTCAAAGCACTAAGGGATCCCATTTTCCAGTGACAGATGGATGCACCTCAATCACCTCAAGTAGATGAGTCAGTCCAACTGGGATCTTTTCTTGCTAGCAATCCAACCCAAACATATCAACCAGTGGATCTTCAAATCTAGGGAAGATACTCTCTGGTAAACATACAAAAAACTATGGAAAATCACAATTTTTCGTGGGTAAATCAACGAACTAAACGGCCATTTTCAATAGCTATGTTAGTTTACCAGACTGGTCACCAGTCATCGGAGTTATGCCAGTCATCCAGACCAGGGGAGTCTCCGATCAACACTCCAACGCAGCAAGGAACGCCTGAAGCTAGTTCTCAGGGTCGTTCAAAAGTGAACAAACATGAAATCCCCAAGTTCTTCATCACATTTCATCAGTTTCCCTAAGATCATCATTCGTCTACGATTTTCATGATTTGTTTCACAAATGTCCTCAAGATGTTCATCACTTTTCCAGGCCCTTTCCGGATTTCACTTATCCCAATATGTCCCGATCCTCAGCATCATCTTGTGACAGCTCCTGAAACAATTGATGGGCGCAAAATGACTGGAGCTCATCATGGTTACCCTCTGGTAAACATACAAAAAACTATGGAAAATCACCATTTTCAATGGGTACGGTAAATCCACTATTTCTATGGCCATTTTCAATAGCTATATGTTAAATTGCCAGAGGGTAGGTAAACCCAATGCCACAACTATCCCCAGTCCCCGGCTTTATCGCATTGGGTATACCCCTAGAAATGGGATGATGTAAAATGACTACCAAATTGTTCGTTGATGGGGTGGTTCATTGTTGGGTTTACCATAGTAATTCGTATTGTACCAATGGACTCACTAATATGTTTAACATTCTTTAATGTCTTTCATCTTGAAGGTACAAATGTACCTACGCAATTCTGTTGCTGGGATATTGGTGCCCCTGATGGTACCCACTTGTCGCTTAACCACTATATGATAGAGGTGTGTTTTATCCCGAATTTGGGAACATCAATGTTGATATTCCCTTAAGCTTGTTTTGTCTTATTTCTATTATCGTTATGGCATCAGCCAGTTTTCAAAGTGCGGAATTTACGATATCATGAATTACAATGAACATTGATAATGTAAAGGCGAATCAGCCAAGCATGGTTATTCCTCTCTGATATTGCCAGGGACTTGCTGACCAGATTGGTAAATGATCATGACTGGCAAGAGAGAATTCCTGCTTATAAACTCCAGAAATCTCTCAAAACATTTGGAAATTTGAGAGCGCCGCGCCGAAAAGAGAAAGTCAAGTAGCTTCGCAGGTCATGGTATATAGATATAGATACTGTATACTATAGATCTATAGGTGAAAAACGAAAAACAAAAAAAACACATCTTATATACCCTCTGCAGACCAAACCTGTCCAATTAGCATAATCGGCATAATCTGAAAGCTTCTTGTCAATTGCCAGGTTGGATAATGAGAGGAGCTGGAGTTGTTGATTTTTAGGTTTTTAGAGGATCCCCAGAAGTTGAATAACATGAAGGACTATGAGTTGATGTCCCCATAATCCTCAACGTCTTAGCCTTTTTAAAAGCCTCTGCCAGGCCTCCGTAGGCCGGAAGGTTCGGAACAAATCCCCAGGCCAACCAGGTCGGCGAACAACCCTGATATCCGAACCATCAACCAACCACGTTCTATCCATTATACCCTCATTCTGGCTAGTTGAAATAAGTTGTTTATGTGTTTTTTTCTTTTCCCAATCAAACAACCGATCTAGGCAGTATGTTTCTCTAACCATGATTATCTCATTATATCCCAATAAATCCCATGATATTCACAAAAAAACTTCCCATGAAATATCACCATAATAAATCCTATTCAATCTCCAGGACATTCCAATTTTTCATCCTATGATCTTTCCACAAAAAACATCTAAAATCGATAAATCCCCATGATATTCCCATGAAATCCCCAGGGAAATAGCAGCCTTTCCAAGCCATGTTAGCATCAATTGCACCTCATCGATGCTG
The DNA here is from genome assembly GCA_947184155.2 of Cladocopium goreaui. Lineage (NCBI taxonomy): Eukaryota > Dinophyceae > Suessiales > Symbiodiniaceae > Cladocopium > Cladocopium goreaui. Next base: position 33,031 of record CAMXCT020000062.1, on the reverse strand, counting down.
TCTTCAGGACGCTCATCCTGGTCACAAGTCATGGATCGAGTCTGTCAATCATCTGTCTGGATTGAACCAGGAAAAATTGGGATATCTATAGTATACCTATAGTATATCTATAGTATATCTATAGTATATCTATAGTATATCTATATATATCTTTTGTATTTCAATCATCATGGGATTGGGAATTAACCAGGAAAAAGTGTGATTTCATGGGATTCTGGTTGGTGGTTGAGGTTTCAACCCCTCTGAAAAATGATGGAGTTCGTCAGTTAATGGAAAGTCATAAAATTCATGTGCCAAACCACCAACAAGGGATTTCATGGGATGTAACTAGGATAAATGGACATGCCATAGGATTTTGGCTGGGGATAGAATGCCGGGCATTGGGATGAAACACGCTACTGAGGATATCATAGGGGATTCTTCATGGAGTTGATTGGGATTTTATGATATTTAGTGAGATATAGTGAGATTAATGAAATTCAATAGGATTGATTGGGATTTAAAAGCATTGATTGGGATTTATTGTGATGGAATGGGGGTATAATGGGGATTTAATGAGATTGATTGGGATATAAACAGTGATACCATAATGATATAATGGAGTACAAGTGACAAACAGGGATTCTGGAATATTCTGGATAGATTATGACAATTCACTAACTAGTTCATAGTTCAAAGATTTTAGGATATTTTAGGATAGTTACCCCTAAACCCTATCATTCCCATCATTCCAGTGATGCCAATATGTGAGATGGGTTTTTATCTAATCCAAATGGATTTCATCCAACGTCACACCACAAATTTCATCCAATGAACAATGAATAGATGTGGATATGTCATGGGATGGCTAATCAGATATATTCTGAAAAACCGACTGTATGCTATATGGCTTTGCCCCAGAAATGGATTATATAGGTTATATACCAATTCTTGATGATATTTTAATAGAGAAGTTGGGGATAAACTGATAAACCGACAAATTTGTTGGGTTTGCAATTTTCAGACACCCCCAGAAATATATCATATGCATATCTAGCTATGTCTATATATATATATACTTGTTACTGTATTGTTCTCAAATACAAGGAACTTATCCTGCAGAAGACTGAGGAGAAGCTTCAAATAATGATGCCACCCTGAGCTACGGACAGGAGGCTGGAAGCCCCACTCAAAGGCCTGACATCGCAAAGCCACGGCCCGGCTGGAAAGTGGCATCACATCGAACGGGGCCACCGTTTTTTGTGAGTGGTTTCTGGCCGGATTCCAAAGCCGATTAGGCCATGTCATTGTGCTGAAAAAATCTGAAATTCTACTGCAAACCTGATGCAAACGAGGTGCAATGCCTTGTTTCCGTGTTGTCCCCCTCAAATCCCAGCATTTAGAGCTATTGAAAAAACCAGCGGTTGATGGTTTAGTTATAGGAACTGACACTACCATCTGGTTATGACTAACATAGCCATGGAAAATCACCATTTTTAAGAACGGTAAACCATCGATTTCTATGGGCCATCTATACCATGGCTATGTTAGTTTACCCAGATACATATGTTTCCCATCAAAATCCCATTAAATTCACATTACATTCCATGAAATCCCATTAAATCACCATTAAATCACCATTAACCCCAATATAAATCCATATAATGATGAGTAGTGGTTATGACTGACATTCACAGTTTGCCATGGAAAGATCCACCCATTTTATAGCTGGGTAAACCAGATGGTACCAATTTTACTGGAGATTCTGATCACCCGTCGGGAACGCCTTTCCACAACCGTCCATTATACTGGGCCACAACCAGGGCCTCTCTGCCAATGTCACCTGCTTCCATCATTCCCGGCGTCCTCGTTGTCCCAGTTGGCGCTGGTGTCACCCGGTTTTTTATGTCACGTGGCATTTTGCCTGGAAAATCACCATTTTGAGTAGGCAAATAGTCTGAAACATCACCTATAAAGGTATCATGTTCAATAGCTATGTTATGTAAATTGACAGAGGGTATATACATCTATGTACCTTGTATATGGTGATTGGAACTATAGTTAGATGGGTCACACAGCAACAGCAACTTACAACTGAGCGGGACACGACGTTCTTCGTGCTTTTAACGCCCCCTGAAAAACATGAAAGTCCCTGGTGATTATCATCCAGGGTTGGAAAGGAAAGAACTTGAATCCACCCAACAGTTGCAGAAAGGAAACGAAAGGTGTCCAAAGGTGTAATTGTCCTGATGGTCTTCCTGCAACATATATATATATACATGTATTATATACTGTATATGTATATATGTATACACATATATTTGAACGCACTTAGGGGCTGCTCAGAGATCAGAACTCTGTTTTGTGTTGTGTGACAACCTTGCAGCCTCTACATGGTGTGGAATGGTTCATGATGTTCATGACTACTTTCAAGCCCCTCCCAGCACCCTTCGAAAGTTGTGCTCCTGAAATGAAGTCCATCCTGCGATGTTTGGTTGCCGGGAGAACCATGGGCTTCGCCCCCATTCATTCATTTGTCAACCAACTGTTTCAAGTGCAGCTGAGGAAAAACTATGTGTATGTCTGAAAATTGGGTACCCTCTGGTAATTTAACATAGCTATTAAAAATGGCCATTTATAGAAGATTTTCCCATTAAACATGGTGATTTTCCATTGCTATGTTAGTTTACCAGAGGGTACCCAAAAAACCATGATTTTAGAACATACACTAAATCAAAAACTGGCAAGTCGCAGGTACAGCCCAATATGGGACAAGCCTAGATATCATCTAGGTTATGCATAGTGTAATATACAAACATCGTATAGCATTATAACATATTCTATCATTTAGACGTGACAGTAGATAATCAATGGGAATTCCAGGATCCTAAAATGGAGGTACTGTACCATAGAAGGCCATATTTTGTGGGGATATTCCCTTACATAGGCCTAAAAAATAGGCCAAAAATATATGGAATCGGTACCTCCAATCAATCGGATCCTGTTGCATGGCCATTGAGATAATGATATATCAATGCTGTTGGGTTCCAAGATCCCCATTTGAAACGAGCACATCAAGGTTGTCAACCCCGGATTCCGAAGGATTTATAAACTCTGTTGCTGAATTAGCTTGGATTACCCCCTCCCAAAAAAAATGGTCCATTATAATGAGACACCCCCCTATTCCTTTTATATAAACATCTATTTCAGAAAAGTAGGGATCCATGTATTTCTGATTATCTTTTCTATTTCAAAATATGCACTTAACCTGTTTCAACTGGGGCCCAATGGATTATAGTAACCAGTAACCCCCCCAAGATTAATAAGCTATGGACCATCTGCTATGAGTAAACTTGAATTAAACTTAAAAGCAACATATGTTGTATAATTCTTTATTATACCCTGCCGTAATCAAACATGGCCTGCTGGAAGAGCCACCATTTAGTTTGATGATGTTCTTATTAAAGTCTTCATTTATGGCCGATTTCCCAGCTTGCCATGTTTCATGACACCAAAGGGTAATATAATCCCATTATTCCATGGATGGTTATTATATCCCAGTATATCTCATCAAACCATCCCCAATGATATGTTGATTCACCCATAAATATGGACCCCGTTATTCCAAAATTATAGTCAAAGTTTATATTATCAATGAAATTGATAGATAAATAAATATAGATAGTCCAAGTATTATCCATTATGAATTTATCCATCAATGGATATCCAATTTATTCGTCAATACTCCAAGTATCATTATCGGCAATTCCACTAATCACTATCAGTCACCATCAACCATTATGAACCACTACCAACCTTTATTAACCAATATAAACCATGATTCACCAGTAATAAAGGAATATCAACCATTATTACATGTTCTGAACCATTATTACCTCTTGTTAACCATGCTTAACCACTATGTAAAATGAACCGGAGGCTAATCATATTCGCATCTTCGCATTTTGCCAGGCCTGTCGTCGGAACATGGACTGCATGGCTTGCCGAGCCTGCCTGGGGAATGGGCCGGCCGAGTGGGCCGATGGATTGGACCATTGATGGCGTTAGATCTGCTGGAAAAGTATACATAATATTATAATATATATGTATATATATATATTAAATAATTTATATATATACACACTATATATAATATTCTACCAATTTTGGATGGAAAATAGATCTCCTAACAATAAACCTCCAATTTGGGAGACTTCTAAATTTGTCCCATTTCCAGTGAAATTGGGAATTTCAATGGCATTCCAAACTTTAGGATTTTTACGGTGGAAAAAAACAAACATGTTTTCTACAAGATTTGGGACGGAAAAAGGAACACGTTCATTAGATTAATCAACATGTTGGATCAAAGAAGAAAAATGACCAAACTCGTGGCAGGCGCAAAGTTCCAAGAGTAAATTTAAAATTGTTACAGGAAACCTTGGAGAGTCTTCGAGAAAAATGTATACATCCAGTATGCAAAAATTAGTCGACACCCAGGGGTGTTTCGTTTGTTTTTACACATTGGCAGAATTGTGCTTGAAAAAACACGGCATGACATTGGTAAAACCTCACTTGCGATGACGACCAGAAGATTGCTGCACCCCAAGCCTTGACGAAAGAACATATGGCCACTGGTTAGTCAATGAGTCAATCTGTTGCCATAATGTTGCTCGTTGTGTGTCCGGGATCATTTTCTGTATAGGTCACTAGTGGATGTTTTACCTTGTAAAGTCCACTACTTCGGGGTGCAGCTACACTCAATGAGCATGTATTTTGTCTTAAGTGGCCGTATAGTTATATAATTACTCAAATAACCCAAAGTGCACCCTTAGTATGCCCATCAGCGTGGGGGTTACATACCATTCACCTACCTGTATCCATCTGATTTCTTTTGCACTGGGTGTCAGCATCATATGTAAGATCTACTATACGCCCCATTCATAACTGGTAGAACTCCATTTTTGGGAGGAGATATACCTGTTGTGCTCGGTGCGGTTCCATCGAAAAAAAGGGAATGAACCTACACATATATAAGGTCCGATGCAGCTACAAACAAAACGGATTGACCCCCAAAAAACAGATGCGCCATGCAATACCTATCAACATTTACCTCCAAAATGATCCAGTGATGTATCGAACTATTCCATACATCCATACATTAAGCTCATATGGACATAATAACCCTTCAAATCCCATCCCCATTCCATACACCACCCTAACCCCCTGGCCCAAGTGGCCCAGTCATGGGGGTATCCAATGATCAACCGTTTCAGGGCTATCGTAAACCATACCCGCTTGGGGGTATACGCAATGTCATAAACCCAATGGATTTACTATAATTATTCCCATGATGATCTCCATAATCATCTCAAATATTAGCCATATATATATATATATACATAGTACTGTAAACCCCCATGATTCATGGTTAAACCATGAAAACAACAATGGTTCTCATTGTTTCTCCATTTAACCATCGATTCTTAGTCGGTCGGGATGACTTGATAGTTCACCATAACCATGAATAGATATGAAAAGATTATCAGGCTGGGGCTGGGATCCTACATCATAGATAATCATAGATCCTATTTTTGTTGATGGTTAGATATCAGTCATATCAACCATGAAAAACCATTATCTTAGTTAGATCAGCCATTGTCTCAATTACATCAACCTTGGATCAACCATTCTCAGGCTGGGAGAACCATGATCTACATATCATATAATGGTCACCAATAATATTACATACGTATATATAACCAATGGTATTATGGTAATATCAAACCATAATATTGATGTTACCATTACAGATCCATTGGTTTGATATTATTATAACCATAATATTAATAGAAATCTAACCATCAAGTAACTATAGTATATAATATCAATAATATTATGGTAATATGAAACTATAATGGATGATTGTGGATTATTAGCATTAATAATATTAATATGAGTATATAATATCAATAATATTATGTAATGGTAACTGTTGATGGTAAAATACTCTGTAAAAAACTAGGTCATAGCATTTAGTAGTGGAAATCCACCGGGGGATGATTATGGATTTCCTAATACCATAATAATATTAATATTAGTATATAAAATAGATTATGGATTATAATATCAAACTATCATATGGATTATAAAAAAAACATTCCAATAAATAGATTAATGATCTAACCATCATAGATCCATTTTTTTAGGGATGACATCCGCCTCGCTCGATTCAGCGTGGCGGCCCGTAGGCGATTGGCCAGCCGCCCCTGTTTAGCGTTCACAACGGCACGGCAACATGGGTGGACACGGGGTGTCCAAAAAGAGAAAGGGAGCACCAGTTACAAGATATGGGATTCAATATGATTCAATGGTGATTTAATGGGATTTAATGCTGATTTAATGGGATTTACATGGATTTACGCTCTGGTTATTTAACGTAGCTATGGAAAATCACCATGTTTAATAAGGTAAATCATCATAAATCATCTATAAATGGTTAAGTTTCTTTAGCTATGCTAAATAAATAACCAAAGGGAAAGTTTATAAGCCATGATTCATGGGAATTCCAATGCTTTCACCAAGTTAGAAATTGGGATGTCACCCAACAAAAGCGGGGATCTCATCAACAAAAGTGTGGGTATCATTACATAAATATGTCCATATCACCAAAAAAGCTCACGCAGGGAGTTCAACAAAAAGGACCCACAAAGCACAGCTTATGCCATGCAATACATATCCCATATGCCTTTGTGGAATAGACCGTTAAGAATCCCAGCGACGGTGCTACCCTCTGGTTATGACTAACATAGGCATGGAAACATCCACCATGCTATTAAGAACGGTAAACCATCGAACTTTCGATTAGGGCCATGGCTTAACCATGGCGAACTGTTAATCATAACCAGAGGGTAAGCAGCGTCCCAACCCTGCCTGGGTCGTTTCTCGAATTCTGGCCACGGAGTAGTGTGCAGCACCTCTCAGCGAAGAATGTTCCGGTGAAAGCCGGGCCCCTAAAGTGGGCTTATCGGCTTGTCCCATTAAAAACACAGCAACTCAAGTTATCCCAGTCATAAATGGGTCTGGGTCACAGCAAATCACGTCCTTCTTCATCAAGTCTTGAATTGTTTGTTTTAAAAAGCAAAGCTAGGTGTGGGACGCAGGATCAAATGCAAATGCTCCATTTGTGGAATATGTGCCAACAATTGCCAACATTCATCTACGCTGAAAAGAATCCAAATCTTATTGAATTATGGTAAATATATCATACATGGAGGATATGGCGGCCTGGCATGGTTTAGGACCTATGTTAGTCGAACTCATCCCACCGGCTATGTTAGCAGTTTGCTATGAAAAATCACCATGTTTGATAATAAATAATCTACGATAATATCTGTATATATATATAGTAAATGATGTCCATCCTCCGAATCCTCCCCATATTCGATATGGCTTGTCCAGGAATGGACTAGCCATGCAATCCAATGGTTGACAATAAATCTCAGTTTTGACAGGGCCACTTTGGGTATACCGATGTATACCGATACCCCAAAAGCAAACCCGAGTATGAACGTCGTATGAACAATATCCGATACCCCCATCTCATTTCCCATGAGTTTTGATAAGCCCTAGTGGTAGAACCCACTAACTATTGGACGACAAAACAGCAAGGGTATATGTCCAATGGTTCAAACAAAAACACTATATTTATCTATATTTAATTTCAATATCAGGAGGAAGGATTAGTAGACCCTTTTGGGGGCTGTGGTATTTCAAATTGGTTGACAATGATTTACGCCCAAATCATCCTGAATGTTGTGGCTTAAGTTATGTCACCATCTTACATCCCCAGTATATCCACATTGTGGTCAGTTTAAAACCCTATGAATCAACCAATTGTTAACATGTGGTTCGGGTTGGTGGTTTGGACGTGTGGGGAGTTCGTAATAATAATTTTCCTTTCCAATTACTAATTGGGGAATCCTGAAGTTCCAGACCACCAACCCGAACAACCTGTTGACCATACTTGATGTAACTATATAATTAACCATAATTGGGTGCCCAATCATTGGATGGTGAATACTAAAAGTGGCCTTAGGTCTTGAATCTTGATCTGCTCATAGTGGATTCTTGAATCCATACCCAAACTTTTCCAGAAATTCTTACAATGTCTGGTAAACCTCTAGTACCCTCTGGTAAACGTTTACATAACTATGGAAAATATTGGAAAATCACCATGCTAATGGGAAAACTCACTATTTCGACTGGGCCATGGCTTCCAGTTCGCAAATTTTCTTTGTGGCTTTACCCCGGGTAAATCCTCCGTAACCATCTCACCAAGCCTGGGGATCAATTGCTGAGTTACCAAAGAGTTTCCCAGCTTGTGGTGATATTCCCCACATGTTCCGAAAAATATTCCAAGATTGCCATGGAAAACCATCAAATCTATAAGGATTTTAATGGGATTTATAAGGCTTTTAATGGGATTTATAGGGCTTTTAATGGATTTATATCTGGTTGGTGGTTGAGCCAACCCTCTGAAAAATGATGGAGTTCGTCAAATGGGATGATGATTCCATTCCCAACTGAATGGAAAGTCATAATCCAGCCATGTTCCAGTCACCAACCAGATTATATCCCAATATTTGAAATCGTTCTTTTAGGTCTAATAATTGTGATCCATACCCATCCCCTGAGAGATCCCTTCGCCTTCACTCGAAAAGTTGGCGCGCGTAGCCACACGTCTGGTGTGAGCGGCCTGGGGATAATTGGCGGACGGAATCCATGGATCCTGGGGAAGTTTTTGGGAACACTCCAATGTTGATGGTCAAAAGCGTCAATCAATGGATTGGTTTATATAAGGGAAAATTGGAACCGGAAAGCCCCATATTCAATGGGAAAATCTCTGGTTTCCGGTTCCAATTTTCCTTTAAACCAATCCATTGAGTCAAAAGCCGTGGGTTTCCAAAAGCTATTGACCCTCAAGTCAAGTGAAATGGGTTTGTCTGAAAATAGGGTATATTCCCAATTATAGCCATTTAATAGGGATAATGATCAGCAAAACCATTGGGTTTAGGGGTATACACTATTTTCAGACAAACCCAAATGTCAGTTTCATGTGATTTCTTCTGGAAAAAAACACGGCAAAAACAACGCGGCCTCTGCAGCTGCCCATTCCAACATGCGCCTGTGGCTCCGGCTACCACCATCCATGGTAAACAGAATTAGAAAATCCTACTCCAACATAGCTAATTTCAAACCTGGATGGATCTTGTATACATATTATATATATATATATACATATATACTGTATATATATATATTATACATATATATATATATAATACCTTATAATACTATATAATAATCATGTACGCAATAGATGGATGTTTTCCAGGCTGAGTCGATTGAGTAGCATTAAGGTCGTCAGAAGGCCCGGGAGGGACGATCGACTCTTGGGTCAAACCATGACCCATAGCCATATAGATCATATAGGCACACTGATTTCTGCTTCGTCTGAAAAAATGGTGATGTAAAATCATGAAACAAATCCACCAGGTGCTAAAATTGCTTTGTCATTCAAAAAAACAATTCAACTGCTAAGACTTTGCAGCGAACATCGAAAAAAAAAACTTCCAATCATACACTCCGGTAATCAAACGTGGCAATGGAACACCCATCATTGATGAAGATTTTCCCGTTAGAACACCCTTTGTGGAGGTAGCCTCACATCTTCGTCCATCGCGGCCATGCTCTCGCTCTCCTGGCTGGAAAAAAGTAGAGGAAAACTACAGTAACTACAGGATGGGGCCCCCCAGTGATGTGTTTGTTGGTTTATAAACCATGATGGTATCCTCATGAAAACTAGTTTGTTCTATCTACCATAAACCATAAACCATAGAATTCAGCCACTGAAATAAGGCGTTTCTGAACGCCTTCGCTCGACTCGGGGACCCAAGGATTGGCCGAAGAAATCCATGGCTTCGCCCAGAAATTCTGGGAAACATGACCGGAGTCCCATTTTTCACCATATATCAAGGGATGGAAATCCCCAGATTGAGCAGATATGAAAAATGCAGATGATTTTTTTCTGGATCAAACACTGGTAGAAAGAAATCGCTGGCGTTTGGGGATGGGTTTTTACCATCCGAATTCATGCTAGTAGTTTGGATGATTTGTGATGTCTGTGGCTGTCTGTGGCTTACCACAGTACATCATCATACTCCAAAATCCAATTCACTATCATAATTTTGAATAAAAATAAAAATAAAATATAATTAGCATTTACTTATATAATTATATAAATAAAATAAATCATAATTTTCAGTCATAATCTTCCCATCTCAGGGTTTCTAAAAAAGGGGAATCCCCAGTCGTCACCATGGCTTTCGACTTCGAAACTGGGTCATCCATAACGGCTGGATGAGAACTGGGGCTATGAATCCATGGCGGGGATTTTAAGGCAGGCTGCGGGGGGCCTGGTGATTCCATGAATCATCCATCAACATGATGTGGTTTAATTCAAATACCCTCTGGTAAACTAACATAACAATGGAGAATCACCATTTTCAATCGGAAAATCCACTATAAATGGTCATTTTCAATAGCTATGTTAGTTTACCAGAGGGTAATAAGTTATACCAAAGAATTATGATGTAATCAATTCTGAATAGTTGAACATGGGGGAAATCATCAATAAATGAAACGACCAACGCGATATTAGGTCAGGTCGTACCTTCAGACCCAGTCAGACGCACGTTTTTTTCACATCTCATCCCATCATGGTTTGTTCGTCTTATCCATACCTCTACTATATAACTCTATAGGTACTAAGTAGTTTGCCCAGCCGCAAATGTATATAATTACATAATTGTATATTATATAAATTATATACATATGTGTATATTACAGTATATAATATATATATATTATACATATGTATATATTACAGTATATATAAAATATACATCACCATTAAACATATCATTTCGAGGTGATGATATCCCGCCATCGGCAAAATCATCCCATGGCCTGGATGACGTTCGCTCGAGGGATGCTCATCCTCTCAGTCTCGGCGCACTCAGTGCTCTCAGCGCCAGCCTCTGCCGACGAATGTGTCGAATGGGTCGAAGAATTGGTGGAATTTACAGCTCATTTCTGGCATCATGGGGATATATGGGGATAGGAAACCAACCATAATGTAGTGGGAAATTTCTGGCTGATGGGATTTTTTTTTGCTACTCTTTTTTTGCTACTCCCATACTTTTTGTTAGTCCCAGATGGTCCCATAAGAAGCCCCAATAGTATGGGAAACTTGTGGTACCATAGGGTACCTATAAATTCCATGGTTAAATATTAGAGCAGCGTTCAAAACTGGTTACTGGTCGCCCCCTTTTCTTCTGCCTGGTTGAACATGGTCTTCCCAGTTCATGGATTATGTCATTGGGTTGGTTTAAGGGAAAATCTACAGGAAACGATGGTTTTTACCATCAAATATAGGGCTTTCCTGTAAAATTTTTCATCATTCAATTCTATGATTATGATAACCCCCATGGGGGTAAGATGGGGCAAGTATAATCCCAATAGAATCATCAATCACTAGGGGTTTTGAACACTGCGAAAAACATGGCATCATGGGGATAGGAAACCAACCATAATGTAGTGGGAAATTTCTTGATGATGATATATGGCTTTGTCTGAAAATGCTGAGTATGAACCCCTTTACAATGTTTACAAGTCATGTTTAAGTCAGGAAAATGAGCTTTGCAACCATGGGATGATTCAGACAACCTGGTGGGTGAGCCATTGCCGGTATGTCCTAAACCTGCTGTGAATCTGTTCTACTGCCCTCCAGGCCTATCCCATAAGTTCAAAAAAATCCGAATCAAATCTGGTAGTAGAACCATCTGTCCTGGATGATAACCCTGTTGCAGGGGCCAAATAACCCCTGCATTTGTTGGGAAAACTCATCTCCATTTTGAGGGCTGCACCTGAAAACGAAGACAAAGGCAACCAACACTGCGCATCTCTGGGATAATTTTTCAACCAGCGAATCCTCCAGTATTCGTGAAATTGCAATTCTTTGCTGGCAAAGAGTCACCCCCTTGCCATCTTTCTCTGGGTTTGTCCCAAAATAGGCTTTCTCGTGATATACCCCAAAATAGTGTTCCCCATTGAAATCTCCATTAATAACCTTAAATGCCAGATTTTTTGGACACCCCATAACTGGGAAAAACAAGATCTGGACCTCAGAGGTTGGTCCATGTTTACATCCCCATGACTCTTGTTGTCTATGATCTATGCAACTGGGTATTCAATCATTGAAACCATCACACTTGAAACATATGTTGTATATATATATATATGTATAGAAAAACATATATATATATATAATCATATAGACACAAATATCTAAAAAAACAACACACACATCTCACTATAAAGCTAAAAATTATAGCCATTTAATAGGGAAAATGATGATTAAGCATTGATTAACCATTGGATTTAGGGGTAGCCTATTTTCTTCGCCTCCACCTGTGGCATCTTCTTGGCGCGCACCGTGCGCACCGGAACCGGAGCGCCTTGGCCAAGCACGGCGCAAGGTGTGGTCCCGGGCCGAAGAAAATCGTGAAAAAATGGGAAGAATAGGAGTTCATATATGGTTTGCTCAGATAAGAATCATCATCATCATCATCATCATCATCATCATCATCATGGGGTTTGGTAGCATTGTGATGGTTTAGATTCGCCCATGACATATCCCTGTAGATGATTAATATCTTCATAAATGATGCTTGATGGCTTTCAGAACCCAAAAATAATGGTTAATGATGATCAAATGATGGTTAATGATGATTAAATGATGGTTAATGATGATTAAATATGATTAATATTCGCCCTTAAACCATCAGGGGAAGCGTGAACACCTCCATGTCTTCTTGTCCAAGACGGTCAAACATATTTATACATCTCAAAATATCAAACATTAACAATCATGAAATTGATATACAATGGGAACATTCCCAACATATAAATACATTTTAAAAAAAAAACTATCCATATTTGTTTGCTCAGTGTTCCCAGTTTCCCAGTTCTTCTGTGGTTAAAACCTTCATTGCTGTCAACATCACCGCCGCACGGCCGCACCCACAAAATTGGACTTCGTACGCTTGGCGGTGGTGGCAGTGGGCGCGGCACCCGCATCGTCTGCCTGGATGCTGTGGAAATCACCTTGCTATTGATATGTAAACCATCGAACTTTCTATGGGCCATCTATACCATGGCTATATTGAATAACCAGAGGGTATATATATATATATACATATAATATGTATATGAATAGTATATGTGTATATAAATATATATATATATGATGATGTGTGTTTTTTATAACAGGAATCTCCATGATCTATGCATCAAAAAGATTTGGGTCCAAATATCTGGTACCCGACCTGGTATTTATACGCGCCGTATGCTGAAATGAAGGTCAGTATGATTTACACGGCTTTTAATGGGATTTATAGGGCTTTTAATGGGATTTATAGGGCTTTTAATGGGATTTATAGGGCCTTTAATGGGATTTATATCTGGTTGGTGGTTTTTCGCCACCCCTCTAAAAAATATGAGTTCGTCAGTTGGGATGATTATTCCCAATATATGGAAAAAACATGTTCCAAACCACCAACCAGTACTATAGTATAGTATAGAGAGAAAACATACATATCTATAGAATTGTCTATATATAATCTGTCATATGCATATGACTGCATATGTGTATATCGTATCTCTACACGAAGGACAAGTTTAAATATAGACATGTTCAAAACCGAATGGAAAATCCGATGTGTATACTGATACTTAATAAATATTTAATATTTACAGTCTAATATCATAATATCCAAACTACACATATGAGCCATGGTCAATACTCACTATATGGTTGATGGTCATCCCATCCATAATAAGGATCCTTATAATGGTTATTATAAATCCCTATGAACCATTGGATGACTAGCCCCGTTTTTAATGGTTATTAACCATGAGTATTGACCATAGCTCATATAACTATAAGTTCAAAACTGGAAAAGACTTCTTGAAATCATCCCAAATCCGATGTCCATGACTTCAAATATCGAGCCTCTGGCTGCGCACGCGTGAGCCGCCTGACATCAATATCCTATCCATCCCGCGTGCATTTAAAAAAACACCCCCATGGTCAATAGTCCCCCCAACAGATGTGGAAATTCACTAAATCATGATTTCGTTTGGGATTCTTTATAATTTTTGGGTGGAGGAGATCACAACTTTTCAATGCAATTGCAAGTAAGCCGCTTTATGTGGGTAAAGGCCAGTGTATCTGCAAGCATTTTTCACTACACAGAGCTGTGTGTTTTTCGTGGCCCTGCCTGGTGCCAGACTGGCCAGCCTGCAACAATCTGTGGTGTCCCGAAACCGAAACCACTGGATCAGACACCGCAAATGTTGCACGAATAACGTGTCTTTCATTCTTTCTCTATATTGCTTCATGAGGTTCCTGAAAATCAATCGGCTGACACTACATGATATGGCCTATTATAGAGTTATATTATTTATGTATATTATATATATAAATATCAATCAGATTCAATCAGAGCCCAAATCAAACTAATTACATACATACTTTTAAGACACAAGGATTATTTACGGTTATTTTGATTGCAATTTCCATACATGTTCTTACCTGCGTGTGCGGTGTAGGTTCAAAATGAAAAGGCAGTGTATGTGGCATAGTATGTGGGACGTAACACTGTCTGACATACAACAAAGGAATTCTTCAGCACATTTTTCATGTGGCTTTCATAGTTTCATCCCCTATCGCTTTCCGGCATGAACAAACACGTGTCAGCAAGGAGCGAACATACTAAAACCTGTAGCGAACTATATCTAAGCAACTGTGCCAGTTTTACTGACACAAAGTTGTGGTAGCTCCGAACCCTTTTCAAACAAGAAACATTGCTTCAATACAGTACTATACATATTATACTATGTCATTATGTTTTCCGAAGTGAGTTATCGATATGATTAATTGTATTACACATTGCCAACAAATATTATGTTTTAAACAACAACTATTTTGGATGACTTTTTGTTGGCACCCCATTGAGAAAGAGCAACTTCCCATCAGGGATTCCCACCTCATTCCGCGGGATGCCAACCAAACCCAAGCGTTGCAGGCGCCTTAGGGGTGTGGATCGGAGTTTCAAAACGTCCCGCTCGGAGGATCATGCTGGGCATCAAAATAGAGATTCCCAGAAGAACTGAGAAGCCAAGATGCTGATATCAACAATAATATCAACAATAATATCCATGATATCCATGATCATATCCAAAAAAATGGGGATATCCATAATTTTTCCATGAATGATGGGGGTTACTGAGCATGATACAGGACATCCCTTCCAGGACGACAGCACCATCGACACCCTGGGTGAAACCGAGGGAAAAACGATTTTTTTTTCCAGCGTTCCTGGACGTGAAAAACGTCCCTAATCCAGCCCATCCATAAAGAAAAACCAACCAAATATTGGGTTGATCAGTTGATGTTGATAAGATGTTGATTCTGATAATGACCAACAAATCATCCGAGATGATTCAACATGAAATATCTCCATTATATATATAATGTGATGTTGATAAGATGTTGATAATGACTTAAACCAACCAACTTAAATCATCCGAGATGATCCTCCATGAAAAATCTCCATTATAATGGTTTGTATCATTTTGTATCTCCTTATATCCTCCATTTTTGGTGACTTAAACCTCCATTGAAAATAGTTTCCTGATCCCCTTGCAAAAAGTTAGAAACTTGTAGTGGAACATTGCCAGACTCCTCTACAAAAAGGAATCAGAGTGTATAGCTATAAGTTATAAGTTATAAGTATAGTTAATTCAGTTATAAACATACAAAAACGTCAACCAGTTCCACTCCATGGATCCAAAATGAGTTTCCTGGCTCTGGTTGAGATTCCCTGGACGCAGCTCGCTTTCGCTCATCGCTGGATCGCCTGAGCTTGGGGTAGGGTGGAGCATTAGTAACGTTTACCGTTTACCTGCACAAAAAACGGAGTCACTTATCATAATGCGCGCATATCTTGTTGGGAAGTGTCACCATGTCGGTAACAAATAAGATTTGTAAATGTATTCCTGTAAACCGCTGCAACCAATTTGTATATGGACACAACAAAATGCGCTAAGTCAAAAGTGCTCCGGCGATTTGTCTTCTTGACAGCAACAATTATTGTAAATATACAAAAAAAAACATACGAGTCCTGTCGGGGTGTGTTACCTTGTTCAAATCTCCAATGGAATCAAACCTCGGGAAAATCCTGCACTTATATATATATATATACATACATAGATGAATCCACAAACAAGAAAAGGTGTTCCTATCCAGTTGGATTACCGCAAGATAAATTGGAGAAGCGGTGTCTCATGATCATGATGATAATAATCCGATCATGTTTCCAACTCGTCAATTCAGATCATCCAAATCATCCAATCATTCCATACAATCCTCAATATATCCTCTGGTAAACTAACATAACTATGGAAAATCACCATGTTTAATGGGAAAACTCGCTATAACTATGGAAAATCACCATGTTTAATGGGAAAACTCACTATTTCAATGGCCATTTTCAATAGCTATTTTGACATAACCAGAGGGTATCTTTGATCCGATCATATCCGGTCACCAAATGGGTTTCCAGCCGTGTACATACCTAAACAAACACCGACCGTCGGAGACTTCGAAGCCCATTCCTATCCCCATGCATTGTTGATGCTTGAATCCACATGCCTTATTTATATGGAAAAAAGCAAAAACAAACCATTTCTGTGGATGATCGTTGATGGTCAAAACCCATTGGAAAAATAGGGTGGGTCAAAAAACACCCATGGTACCCGTTTTGTCTTTCCCGTTTACACCGACATATTTTGTGGGATTTGTGGAGCTTCATCCACCCAAAACATCCAAAACTGCATGGCATAGCAATAATGTCCTGTTGGTAAACATAGGTTTGGGCCAGTTTGGTATACCATCTACCATCAAACAAACCTGTTGTTAAAGGGGTAAACCTTCTTCAAACCCCTCTATTTTCATCAACCAACCAATGGGAATTTGGGATATCTATGGTTTTACCCACATTAATTGGTGAATATCTATCATTGGGATAATCATGGGATATACATGGATATATTTTTGTGAAAATTGGGATTATTAACCATGTTCATCCCCATTTTCACAATAGTATATTATATCCCATTTTAACAATTTTCACAAATCTATTGTCAATCATTAGTAACTATTTTGTCAAACTATCATTATTATATCCCATTTTAACCATTTTCACAAAATATATCTATTGTCAATATCCATCATGAGTTGTATCCCCATCATGTTTCATCCCCCGGACCCCTCGCTGAAGGTCCCCCAACTTGTTCGGCACCGCAGTGCCCGGCGCGGCTCCGCGTAGTCGCGGTGCAGACACCTGGACCCACGGGGGACCTGGAATCTCAGCTACTTGGGTTTGTTAGCTTGTATCATGTTGGATATGGATGGACACATATTTATATATAGTTATATATATATATATTCATATGAATTTCATATTTGTAATATATTTGTGTTATTTATATAAGGATATGTTTATATTTCACTGCTTACTAATCCAATCTACTCCCGTCCATACCCCCAAAAAGGAACGTCAAAATGAACTAAACCAGGGCTTCGTCGATTTAGCATTAGGGAAATGGGATGAGTTATAGTCATAGTCAGATGAGGGTCCTACCTTTCCGAGCTAGCCATGTTTGATGACACCGGAGGAGTAACTGAACTGTTCCAATGATAAAACAGTAGTAACTGCTGTTATCCTGCTGTCGTCACCGAAAAAAGTTCTTACTGAAATTATCTCAAATATTAAATCAAATCATCTAAGAACATCTAAAAACTACTTAAGTCTTAGTATATACTTATATAAGCCGTGTTTTCTTGCAGTATGCCGCGTTTTGTTCAGGAAAAATCGTCGGCCAAAAGATCGCTGCCGCCTCTGGCGAAACTTGTGGTCGCCTCGCAAATCGTCCCATCTGACTGTGGGATGAATCGAGTTTGAAGATCCCGAGTTCTGATGATATTTTTAGTTAGTAACTATTAGTAACTATGGTTAGTAGCTATAGTTAGTAATTCTGTCATTTTTAGTAACTATGGTTAGTAGCTATAGTAAATGTCAGTAACCATATATAATTAGAAACCATAATGAGAAAATCACAAGATTTTAGATGTTTGACCATATGTGAATAATGATTTTTACCAATGGGATGATGATGAAAAAGCTCTAAAATCAATCTGATCATATATCATATATATCATAATTTTATCTGGTTGGTGGTTGACCTACCCTATCACCATGGTTAATATATGGTTATCATATATAATCATATATATATAACAATAATCTGGTTGGTGGTTTCTACCTACCCCATGACCATGGTTAATATATATATAGTTATAGTTATTATATTTATAATCATATATAACAGTAATCTGGTTGGTGGTTTCAACCTACCCCTCTGAAAAATGATGGAGTGAAAGTCAGTTGGGATGATGAAATTCCCAACTGAATGGAAAAGTAAAATTCATGTTCCAAACCACCAACCAGGTTAAAAAATATCCTTTAAATATATAAATATATCTGGTAGTTTCAAGCCCACTGAAAACTCTATGTCCGTCAGATGTGAACTAAGGATGGAAAATAACACATATTTCAGAGTACCAACCATACATGTGAGTATATCGAGCGTACCATATTGGGTGTACAAACCCAAATTTTGACCATGACACGTGACTGACCACCGATAATTCATAATATATTATATGTTTATGCATACAATACGTGGTACAACCGGAAGCGAAACTAACATAAATTAGCATGAATTAAGTGCAGAAGGGTTCAGCGCAGCAAATCCCAATGGCAAAGTGTGCCACAACCAAGTCATTTACAAAAGTCTTGCATATTGCATGTATCTTCCCAAGGCACACCCGCTTTCTAAAAAAAGATTCAAAAAGCAAGCGCACGCTTTGGAGCTGGCATGTCCTGCTGGCACACCATGACTCAAAAGAGGCAGCAAGCCAGCAAGCTTGGAGCAAGCCAGCTGCTCGTATCTCGAACATCTCTGGAAGAGTCCATGCAGCACCCAAATGGCATCAATTCAAATTGCAAGACCGCTAGAACAGCAACTGAACAAAACATAACAGAAGTTCATCTGCTCAAGACGCACTGATTATCAATATTAAAACATTAGAATCTCCTGCGTTTCTGCGACATCAAGATGAAGCTGCATGCTAGGGCCCCAATATGGTATCAAGCTTCGATAGAGCTTGGTTAGCAAATACGTTCACAAGGCACAACCGCACGGCACAGCAGTTTCAGAACCACTCCTCCAAGATGTAAATCAGCATGGTACAAAGCCGAATCATGCAAAAGTGAAGAGGAAATTGCAAGCACGTGACCAAATAAGGACTCTATATGTTAAGTGTTTGTAGCAACAAAATTGGCGTGTGCAGACAGGGTAGCGAATGAATTGAAACTTGACCCATATGACACTCAGATCCCAACATGGTTTCCCAGATCCCAACACTTTTCGTAGGTGCAGAAGGTGCCGATAAGAAAATATGTTGAAAATCGCTTCAATTAGACGTGTCACCAAAACGTTTAAAGTTTAACCGTTCACAACCCATGTGTGTTCCAATTCAAAATACCTTCAGAGTACTAAACGTTGCAATTGAAAATCGTCAATTAGATGATTTTCCAAATATATAAACCTTCCATCAATGGGGGGGATTTCCAATTGCCACGTTCGATTCCCGCAGGGTAAATACCATTCATCATGATGATCAACCATGATCAACCATCATTAATCATACTATAATATATATTATATGGCTATAAAATGCTATAAATATTATATGGCTATATTATATGGCTATATACCATCATTAATCATATATAATATATATAGCCATTATTAATGGTGATTAACCGTTAGACCATGGCCTAAATCCCCAAGTTCCTCCTCAAAGCTACTGGTCTCAGAAAGGTTGCTGTGGCCTGGTCTGGGCGTCCGCCTTTGCAGCCTGAACATGTTCCGTTGAAAAAAAGTCAGCGCTGCGTCATTGGCTGTGGCGAAACAGCCATAGGCTGTAATTTCTTGATTTTAAGATGGACTGATTATCCTATCATCTATATATATTGCATACCTGCCTCTTCCAAAGTGGGCTTAGTTTCTGCCTTTTGCCCAATAAATAGGTTTTTCACAAGAACGACCTTTTTGGGCAAACCAGAGTTTCTTCTGATATATTGCTGCCAAGCCCGTTTTTCAGCGGCGAAAATGCCCGACCAAATGGCGAAAATACCCGACCAAACGGCGAAAATACCCGACCACGTGGGCTGACAATTTCTCACAACGGCATTTATTTTCAGGAAAGGCGTTTTTCCGCAAGAACGGCGACAATTCTACTGTTTTTGAGCAACGGCAGAAATAAGCACCATATGGAAGATCCAGGTATATATTGCATAATACTGCATATATGTATAGAAATCCGTAAGTGGATTGTGTTCTACGAAGAACTTGTCAAAACAACGGTCCAACTGGTTTTTTCAACTCCAACGGCTGGAATGATTATCTTATCTGGTCCGTATTCATAGATTATTAGATTATCATGGATTCCTGGATTCATGGTCTTGATCCAGTTCCAGTTCCTAAACGGGATTGAAAACTCAGGGATAAACCATGATAAACCCCATTCTGCGCCCATCTGCGCCCTACCTTGTTGGTTTTCTTCTCATTGCCATCGCTTCCCTGGTGTGCTTGGCTCATGGTGACATGGCAGGCTTCTCAAATAGAAGATATTTCGCTTAGATCAGTGTAGATCAGTGGGTGAAGCCCCGCGATAGTGTATGGATAAAAACGAATACCGTACCAGCAAAATATTGCTGCATTTCATCTTTCGAATTTTGGAGGTTTTAAGCCATTTTTCGATTTGTCCAAACGTTGTTGACGTTGATCTCTCCATTAAAGTTATGCGAGAGGTTTCTTGTGATATCCACTTCCTTCTCAAATATGATCCCAATACACAGAACTCTGGGCAAATCTTTGTATGATTTGTGCATTCTTAAAGTGCAAATAAAATAAATAAACATGCCTTTCCAGCCTCAACATGTTCCAGAAAAAAAACTGTCATTGGCTGTGGCGAAACAGCCATAGGCTGTAATTTCTTGATTTTAAGATGGACTGATTATCCTATCATCTATATATTGCATATATGTTGTATAGAAATCCATAAGTGGATTGTGTTCTACGAACAACTTGTCAAAACAACGGTCCAACTGGTTTTTTCAACTCCAACGGCCGGAATGATTATCTTATCTGGTCCGTATTCATAGATTATTAGATTATCATGGATTCCTGGATTCATGGTCTTGATCCAGTTCCAGTTCCTAAACGGGATTGAAAACTCAGGGATAAACCATGATAAACCCCATTCTGCGCCCATCTGCGCCCTACCTTGTTGGTTTTCTTCTCATTGCCATCGCTTCCCTGGTGTGCTTGGCTCATGGTGACATGGCAGGCTTCTCAAATAGAAGATATTTCGCTTAGATCAGTGTAGATCAGTGGGTGAAGCCCCGCGATAGTGTATGGATAAAAACGAATACCGTACCAGCAAAATATTGCTGCATTTCATCTTTCGAATTTTGGAGGTTTTAAGCCATTTTTCGATTTGTCCAAACGTTGTTGACGTTGATCTCTCCATTAAAGTTATGCGGGAGGGTGCTTGTGATATCCACTTCCTTCTCAAATATGATCCCAATACACAGAACTCTGGGCAAATCTTTGTATGTCTTGTGCATTCTTAAAGTGCAAATAAAATAAATAAACATGCCTTTCCAGCCTCAACATGTTCCAGAAAAAAAACTGTCATTGGCTGTGGCGAAACAGCCATAAGCTGTAATTTCTTGATTTTAAGATGGACTGATTATCCTATCATCTATATATTGCATATATGATATATGTTGTATAGAAATCCATAAGTGGATTGTGTTCTACGAACAACTTGTCAAAACAACGGTCCAACTGGTTTTTTCAACTCCAACGGCCGGAATGATTATCTTATCTGGTCCGTATTCATAGATTATTAGATTATCATGGATTCCTGGATTCATGGTCTTGATCCAGTTCCAGTTCCTAAACGGGATTGAAAACTCAGGGATAAACCATGATAAACCCCATTCTGCGCCCATCTGCGCCCTACCTTGTTGGTTTTCTTCTCATTGCCATCGCTTCCCTGGTGTGCTTGGCTCATGGTGACATGGCAGGCTTCTCAAATAGAAGATATTTCGCTTAGATCAGTGTAGATCAGTGGGTGAAGCCCCGCGATAGTGTATGGATAAAAACGAATACCGTACCAGCAAAATATGCTGCATTTCATCTTTCGAATTTTGGAGGTTTTAAGCAATTTTTCGATTTGTCCAAACGTTGTTGACGTTGATCTCTCCATGAAAGTTATGCGGGAGGTTGCTTGTGATATCCACTTCCTTATCAAATATGATCCCAATACACAGAACTCTGGGCAAACCACTCACTAATCTAACTATAGTATATACGTTCCCAAGTGCAAAAATAAAAATAAAGAAACGATGTTGGAAACATCCTTACTAACGATGATCTATGGTACAGCTTGCCAGTTGGGTCTCAGTTGGGTTGCTATATATCCATATATACCCCATTAACATCCATTAAACCACATTAAATATACCCCATATATACCCATATACCCTATTAACATCCATTAAACCCATATATACCCCATATATACCCATATATACCCCAGTTATATCCCCACAAACCCAAAGGCTGATCAAGGCTTCTGTGAGTCAACTTGCTGCCAGTGCCTCGCCTTCTTGGAGCGTTCAGATCGTTCAGAGGTTGGACCTCAGCCAGATGCAGCCGTCAACCGTATAACCCTTGTTGTTGCCCGATGATGGAGCATGAATGAAAATGGATGATTGGTGATGATTGATGATGATGATGCTTGGTGATGATGATGATGATGATGATGATGTAGATGATGTAGATGATGTAGATGATGTAGATGATGTAGATGTATTCCGGTGAGCATGTCCATGGGGCCCCGGGAAATTTTCGGGTCATTTCGGTTCCCAGTATTGTGAGAAACGCAGCATTGAAGGTAGCAATCACAGATGTGCTTACCATTACGGTTACGTGAGTCTTGAAAAATATGCGGTAGATTAGACATTGAAACTACAGCCTGTATTGATTGCATAACCATCTTCACATCATATTCAAAGACGCATGGAATGTGTATATCAACCCTCCAACAAGACCATCAGCGGTTATATGCCGAGCTCTAGAAGTTCAAAGTCGACACGTGGGATGATTTGATCTACTCCACTACTCAAAACATCTCAAAACATCTCAAAACTATCAAATATCTATATAAAGACGTTATAAAGAACAGTTACAACTTGGTATATTTCTTCAAGCCATCTCTATCCATCTCTCCTGATCGAGATGTATACACTCTGGTAATTTAAGAGTTTGCTATGGTTTATATGTCCCATTTAGTTCGATGATTTAAACATTTACTTGTTAAAAATTGTAATTTTCCAGTTCGCAAATTGTTAAATTACCAGAGGGTACTGTATCCCCATAATCTCCCATTATATCCCATTAAATCACCTGATACAGTATCCCATTATATCCCATTATATAAATCTCCCCAGAATCTCCCATTCTATCTGGGCAAATTATAATATTTCACAAACCTGACATAATGCTATATTGGGATAATTTCCCTTAGTAAGCACAACCTTTTTGCACACCTTTTTGCAAACGTCTAGCAGGCTCGGCTATCCGCGGAAACTGCGACTACTAACCATCATTCCAGTGAGATCATTCCAGGGCTCGGTCGCAGTGAGGTCGTGATCAAATTTACCCAAATTCTATCAATTTCTATCACCCATAGGATCCATGTATGCTATATATGGTAACATTTACCATCAACATACCCCCAATGTTAGCATATATACCATACATGGATCCTATGGGTCATCTTTGTTGCCCCATTTCCCAAATCAGCTGCCGGACGTCGACTGGTGGACTGTTGCCGCTTCTCTGCCTACGAAAACTTGGTGATTCCACCAGCAAACAGGGTGATTGAACCTGGAAACTTGGTGATTTCACGACCGAATTTTTTGGATGGTTAAGCAACATGTAGACTCGTGGATATCAGGCGGCAGCCAGTTGGATTTAATCAGCAACAGTATTTTGACCATCCAAAATATGCGGACTTTACGAGCACCGTCTCTGAGATATAAGAAACAAAACATTGGAATCTAAGCATTAGGAGGATTTCAATAAAAAACCTTTCACAGATGAAAATGGGATGTCAAACAACGAAAGTGAAGATGTACAGAATGTACAGCAACAAATGGAGCCAAGATTTCATCAACAAAAATAGATGCTTGCAACCAGGCAAATAGAGGTATAGAAAAACAACCGACAAAGTTCTTGATGTTTGTGGCTGGTAAAAACACATCAATATGACCAGCAAATGTAGAAATACAACCACCAAACATAGGGATAATACAAAACTTATATGACCAACAACATTGGGGATTAAGCCGATTAAGCTGACGGAAGATCTGGATGTGAAAGCCGACAATAACACATGGATTATCATGGCAAATGGGGAAAAAACTGAGGAGACATAACAAAGATGAAGATGTCCTGAAACTGGAATAGTCGGAAGATGCCGGAACCCCAAGAACGGAATATGGATTGGGAACTTACTGAAGCCTTATAAAAACACCCCAAACATTGCCACAAAATAATCAAGTGGTTGACTGTCTTAAGATTTCAAAAAAAAAGCTAACACGCTCTGGAAGTAGACAAACGCACGTTCTGTCTAACAAGCTGAAGAACGCAATATTACTTCGGGCTCGAGGACTCTAGGCCACACATTTTGGCCAGACTTGGCTATAATTCACCGCACGCTTTTCGGGGCAGTGCATCCCCATTATATCATATATCCCCATTATAATCGCACTATATACCTATAATGTCCTTTAATTAAACATGAAACCTCGGCAAAACATCAACAACATCGTTTAACCTTGGAATCGATGAATCATCCATGTTCTTCGTATCAATGATCCATAATGGTGATGCATCAATGAGGTTGGATGATCTAATACCATCTATAATGTGGGTAAAACAATAAAAACATCATCCCCCAGTCATCACCGTTTTTATAGGTGGTATGGTTACCGTTCCCAGTCATGGCTGGTTTATGGCATTGTTTTACCCACAGTAATGTTTTTATTTATGTTTCATGATGATAGATGGATCCATATTTCATCTTTCAATCTACATCCAGGCACCTCCGCAACGCGTCGGGGTCGAGGGCGCCTGGTATATTTGGATCAGCATCAAACATGGAAAAAAAACACCTGGGGATATCATGCGGATATAACCGTATATTACCGCCATATATATATATATATGTATAAATATATAAAAATACATGTATATATATATTATATTATATTATATATATAAAAATATAACTGTAACCGTAACCGCATATAACCAACCAAATCCAATCATTGGTACCTCCAATCCTTAGCTAAGACGGTTTATAATTAGGCTAAAGCTTGGATTTATGGTAGATCTGTAGTTGGATGGATCTATAAACCAACTTTTCACCTAGCTCGACCTTGTTTCTTTCGTGGAAGAAATTAAAAATCTGGGTTCAACTGACCACTGAGTTGGGTAAACAAATCCAACAGAAATAGTTCGATTTTTTGTCACCAGCGACCTCTAGACCTATGGGGATTCCCGGGGATTCCCGGCTTGACACCTTTGATTATTGGAGGGTTTTTCTGGATACCCGGCCTGGTAAACGTTTACAAAAAACTATGAAAGATCCACCATTTTGTAGCTGGGTAAATCCACGAACTTTCTATGGGCCATTTTCAATAGCTATGTTAAATTACCAGAGGGTATACTAACCAGCTAAAGTAAGATATGTAAGATGGAAGCCATGCGCCACTCTGACCACCAGGGTCATCCAAGCCAAAGGATTCAAAAACATCCCCTCCTCATTGACTGTTTCATTATCTGACATGCAAGGGAAATCCATCCCCTGTCACACAAAATACATATTCGATTGTGTATATTTACATGGGCTATAGCCCATACTACATGGCTAAATCATGCTACATATCTACATATACGTCTGAAAATTGGCTTTAGCCATCTTTAGCCCATGATTTGTTCGAAACCCAGCTGGACAGCGGTCTGACCGTCCCGTCGTTGAATCCTGCTGGATCGCGCCTGCTCGCCTCTACCTGCGAAAAAAAAGAGCCCTATGTGTATATCTTCACTATGTTACATGATAATATGGTATATAATTACATATATATATAATTATATATATATATATCTAATGCTATGTGTTTCATATCTAATATCTAATATTCTATCCTACCTACCTCCTGCAATGATGTTAAGTTATTCTTCCTGTCGAATTTGTCGCAAGAAATGCCGCTGCTTTTCGAGCCACGAACTGAGCTCATGGCCTCCACCTTTTCGGTGGGAATGCCAACCAGGCCCAAGCGCTTCAACCGCCTCGGTGTGGGCAACCATGGGAACAACTTTCATCGAGGATGGTATATATATATATATATACATATAATATATGTACATGTATATTATATATGTGTATGTGTATATATATATGTATTATGTATGTCTATACATATATATATATATATAGAGAGAGAGATGATGTATGTCTATATATTATATATACCCACCAAACGAAAAGGTGACTTGGGGATGGTTTGTTCGCTGCGTTACCACACTTTGGATGAAACATGAATTCATTTTTGAGATTACCTGAAGATTAGTAAAAAGAAACAATGCTACTTGGTACATTTAAGATTGACCCAACGGCCATGAGTCTCTTGATGCGTCTTGTGGTAAACCCAGTTCCGCAAAAGTGACACAGGACTCGGCACGGGTTGATTGTTTTAACTGGCTAAGTCTATATACATAGATATATATATATATACTTACATATGTATATATATATAATTATATTCCAGCGAGAAACTAATGTGGTGGGCACTAAACGTGGCTGCGTCGTTTCCGGGAAAATTCTTGAAAAATCGGCAAACTCCGGGAAACGCCTGGAAAACCCGGGAAAAACTCTGGAACGGCTTGGAACATGTATCACGCAGTTATTTGAAGATGTTCGTGGATTTCGGAGCATCACGAAGCATGCATATATTTTGTTCTAGGCAATCTGTGGTGATCGTGCGGACTAGCCGGGGGGGGCAATCTTTCTCTTGGCAGATGACACATTGTATCCCATCTTACAATAATTGCGGTATTTAGTCGTTTGAATCATCCCCCCTGCTCGCCGATAGCACATCTCGGCACACACGTTTTTTTTCAGTTTGTTCGCTGTGCAAGCTCATAGTGGGTTCCGTTCCATAGGAGAAACGCCTCTTTGCCATCGGGTGGGCCGAAGCGCCCAGCGCACACTAAGCTGCGGCTTTCCGAAAGAGCCCAGATTGAGATCCTGAGAACAAATGTGTGGTGTTGGCATCCTGCTTCAAACAAGATGATGTATTGATGGTGTTGGTTGCAACAATCATTTTACCTCGATTGTGGTCAGAACCACGTTTGTGCGTTGAACATGTCTTGCAGCAAGCCGCAAGAACAAAATCTACTTGGAGTTAGCTGCTGGAAAAAACCCTGAACCGCATACGGTGGACTAGACTGGAGAGGAAAGCAACTCCAGAGGCATCAGAGGTGCCCAACTCAAGGCTAAAAAGAAGTATAGATTGATGCATCAGGTGCCCAACTGCGGGCAGGAAACCAACTCCAGGCATCAGAGGTGTCCAACTCGAGGCATCAAGGAAACCCAACTCGAGGCATGCTAGATGCCCAACTCCAGGCATGAGAGGTGCCCAACTCGAGGCATCAAACGCGCCCAACTCAAAACATGACAGGTGACCAACTCGAGGCATGAGAGGTGCCTAACTCGAGGCATCAAAGGTGGGTGCCCAGCTCGAGGCTTCAAAGGTGCCCAAGTCGAAGCATGAGAGGTGCCCAACTCGAAGCATCAAAGGTCCCCAACTCGAGGCATGAGAGGCGCCCAACTCGAGGCATGAGAGGCGCCCAACTCGAGGCATGAGAGGTGCCCAACTCAATGCATGACAGGTGCTTAACTCAAAGCATGAAAGGTGCCCAACTCGAGGCATCAGAGGTGCCCACCTCAAAACATGACAGGTGCCTAGCTGAAGGCTTCAAAAGTGCCCAACTCGAGGCATTTTTAAAGGTGCCCAACTCGAAGCTGAGAGGTGCCCAACTCATAGCATGAGAGGTGCCCAACTCGAAGCATCAAAGGTGCCCAACTCCAAGCATCAAAGGTGCCCAACTCACGGTGTGGGAGGTGCCCAACTCGGAGCATCAAAGGTGCCCAACTCGAAGCATGAGAGGTGCCCAACTCATACCCAACTCGAAGCATGAGAGGTGCCCAGCTCGAGCATCAAAGGTGCCCAACTCGAAGCATCAAAGGTGTCCAACTCGAAGCATCAAAGGTGCCCAACTCGAAGCATCAAAGGTGCCCAACTCATACCCAACTCGAAGCATGAGAGGTGCCCAGCTCGAGCAACTCGAAGCATCAAAGGTGCCCAACTCGAAGCATCAAAGGTGCCCAACTCGAAGCATGAGAGTTGCCCAACTCACACCCAACTCGAGGCATGAGAGGTGCCCAACTCGAGGCATGAGAGGCGCCCAACTCGAAGCATCAAAGGTGCCCAACTTGAGGCATGAGAGGTGCCCAACTCGAGGCATGAAAGGTGCCCGACTCGAAGCATCAAAGGTGCCCAACTCGAGGCATGAGAGGTGCCCAACTCATACCCAACTCGAGGCATGAGAGGTGTGCCCAGCTCAAGCATCAAAGGTGCCCAACTCGAAGCATCAAAGGTGCCCAAATCGAAGCATGAGAGGTGCCCAGCTCGAGCATCAAAGGTGCCCAACTCGAAGCATCAAAGGTGCCCAACTCGAAGCATCAAAGGTGCCCAACTCGAAGCATCTAAGGTGCCCAACTCATACCCAACTCGAAGCATGAGAGGTGCCCAGCTCGAGCATCAAAGGTGCCCAACTCGAAGCATCAAAGGTGCCCAACTCCAAGCATCAAAGGTGCCCAACTCGAAGCATGAGAGGTGCCCGACTAGAAGCATCAAAGGTACCCAACTCGAGGCATGAGAGGTGCCCAACTCGAGGCATGAGAGCTAGGTGCCCAGTTCGAGCATCAAAGGTGCCCAACTCGAAGCATCAAAGGTGCCCAACTCGAAGCATGAGAGGTGCCCAGCTCGAGCATCAAAGGTGCCAAGCTCGAAGCATCAAAGGTGCCCAACTCGAAGCATCAAAGGTGCCCAACTCGAAGCATGAGAGGTGCCCACTCACTCAAGCCCAACTCGAAGCATGAGAGGTGCCCAGCTCGAGCATCAAAGGTGCCCAACTCGAAGCATCAAAGGTGCCCAACTCGAAGCATCACAGGTGCCCAACTCATACCCAACTCGAAGCATGAGAGGTGCCCAGCTCGAGCATCCAAGGTGCCCAACTCGAAGCATCAAAGGTGCCCAGCACGAAGCATCAAAGGTGCCCAACTCGAAGCATGAGAGGTGCCCAACTCATACCCAACTCGAGGCATGAGAGGTGCCCAACTCGAGCATCAAAGGTGCCCAAGTCGAAGCATGAAAGGTGCCCAACTCGAAGCATCAAAGGTGCCCAACTCGAAGCATGAGAGGTGCCCAGCTCGAGCATCAAAGGTGCCCAACTCGAAGCATCAAAGGTGCCCAACTCGAAGCATCAAAGGTGCCCAACTCGAAGCATCAAAGGTGCCCAACTCATACCCAACTCGAAGCATGAGAGGTGCCCAGCTCGAGCATCAAAGGTGCCCAACTCCAAGCATCAAAGGTGCCCAACTCGAAGCATCAAAGGTGCCCAACTCAAAGCATGAGAGGTGCCCAACCCATACCCAACTCGAAGCATGAGAGGTGCCCAGCTCGAGCATCAAAGGTGCCCAACTCGAAGCATGAAAGGTGCCCAACTCCAAGCATCAAAGGTGCCCAACTCGAAGCGTGAGAGGTGCCCAACTCATACCCAACTCGAAGCATGAGAGGTGCCCAGCTCGAGCATCAAAGGTGCCCAACTCGAAGCATCAAAGGTGCCCAACTCGAAGCCTCAAAGGTGCCCAACTCGAAGCATGAGAGGTGCCCAACTCATACCCAACTCGAAGCATGAGAGGTGCCCAGCTCGAGCATCAAAGGTGCCCAACTCGAAGCAGCAAAGGTGCCCAACTCGAAGCATCACAGGTGCCCAACTCGAAGCATGAGAGGCGCCCAACTCATACCCAACTCGAGGCATGAGAGGTGCCCAGCTCGAGGAACTCGAAGCATCAAAGGTGCCCAACTCGAAGCATCAAGAGGTGCCCAGCTCGAAGCATCAAAGGTGCCCAACTCGAAGCATGAGAGGTGCCCAACTCATACCCAACTCGAAGCATGAGAGGTGCCCAGCTCGAGCATCAAAGATGCCCAATTCGAAGCATCAAAGGTGCCCAACTCGAAGCATGAGAGGTGCCAAGCTGGAGCCTCAAAGGTGCCCAACTCGAAGCATCAAAGGTGCCCAACTCGAAGCATGAGAGGTGCCCAGCTCGAGCATCAAAGGTGCCCAACTCGAAGCATCAAAGGCGCCCAACTCGAAGCATGAGAGGTGCCCAGCTCGAGCATCAAAGGTGCCCAACTCGAAGCATCAAAGGTGCCCAACTCGAAGCATGAGAGGTGCCCAACTCATACCCAACTTGAAGCATGAGAGGTGCCCAGCTCGAAGCATCAAAGGTGCCCAACTCGAAGCATGAGAGGTGCCCAACTCATACCCAACTCGAAGCATGAGAGGTGCCCAGCTCGAGCATCAAAGATGCCCAATTCGAAGCATCAAAGGTGCCCAACTCCAAGCATCAAAGGTGCCCAACTCGAAGCATGAGAGGTGCCCGACTAGAAGCATCAAAGGTGCCCAACTCGAAGCATGAGAGGTGCCCAGCTCGAGCATCAAAGGTGCCCAACTCGAAGCATCAAAGGTGCCCAACTCGAAGCATTAAAGGTGCCCAACTCGAAGCATCAAAGGTGCCCAACTCGAAGCATCAAAGGTGCCCAGCTCGAAGCATCAAAGGTGCCCAACTTGAGGCATCATGTGGCCGGAATATGGGGTAACGCGGCTGAAACACCGCCACGTTTGAGCATGGTGCTTGCCCACAACACCAAAAGGGGGAGAGCGGCTGAAATGGTGGGCCGGAATAGGGGCTGAGACACCGCCACGTTCAATGCGGGCTGAGACGCCGCCACGTTTGAACACCCACAAGATGAAGAGGGGACAGGGACTGAAGCTCCCACGCTACCCCGCCATGTCAAGGGAAATTGGCTTTGTGGGCTGGAAGGGGGGGGCTGAGACACCGCCACGTCGGAGAACGGGGGTGCTAGGTGGAAAAGGCGTGCCTTGGCTAAGTCATGATGTACCCTTTTTTTCCGAGAACTGTCGTTCTCGGAAGAACGACCAAGCACATATGTGTCCCGCAGGAAACTTCACGATATCACGGATAAATCGGGAAAAGACGGGAAAGATCGGGAATCTTCGGGATTTCACGGGTAAAGTGGGGATACAACAGGAAGAATCCGGAAATTTCATGAAATTTCGGGAAAGCACGGGTAAAGTCGGGAAAAGTCGGGATTTCAAAGCAAAGATCGGGTATGAGTTGGGCACCTCTCATGCTTCGAGTTGGGCACCTTTGATGCTTCGAGTTGGGCACCTTTGATGCTTCGAGTTGGGCACCTTTGATGCTCGAGCTGGGCACCTCTCATGCTTCGAGTTGGGTATGAGTTGGGCACCTCTCACGCTTCGAGTTGGGCACCTTTGATGCTTGGAGT
Source organism: Cladocopium goreaui (assembly GCA_947184155.2). Lineage (NCBI taxonomy): Eukaryota > Dinophyceae > Suessiales > Symbiodiniaceae > Cladocopium > Cladocopium goreaui. The sequence continues at coordinate 938 of CAMXCT020000062.1, read as the reverse complement.
TGGGCACCTTTCATGCTTCGAGTTGGGCACCTTTGATGCTCGAGCTGGGCACCTCTCATGCTTCGAGTTGGGTATGGGTTGGGCACCTCTCATGCTTTGAGTTGGGCACCTTTGATGCTTCGAGTTGGGCACCTTTGATGCTTGGAGTTGGGCACCTTTGATGCTCGAGCTGGGCACCTCTCATGCTTCGAGTTGGGCACCTTTGATGCTTCGAGTTGGGGGGGGGGCGCCTTTAATGCTTCGAGTTGGGCACTTGAGCTCGAGCTGGGGCACCTCTCATGCTTCGAGTTGGGTATGAGTGGGGCACCTCTCATATCCTCTCATGCTTCGAGTTGGCACCTTTGATGCCCTTCGATTTGGGCACCTTTGTGCTTCGAGTTGGTCACCTTGATGCTCGGTCTGGGCCACCTCTCATGCTTCGAGTTGGTATGAGTTTGGGCACCTCTCATGCTTTTTCGAGTTGGTATGAGTGGGCACCTCTCATGCTTCGAGTTGGGCACCTTTGATGCTTCGAGTTGGGCACCTTTCATGCTTCGACTTGGGCACCTTTGATGCTCGAGTTGGGCACCTCTCATGCCTCGAGTTGGGTATGAGTTGGGCACCTCTCATGCTTCGAGTTGGGCACCTTTGATGCTTCGTGCTGGGCACCTTTGATGCTTCGAGTTGGGCACCTTGGATGCTCGAGCTGGGCACCTCTCATGCTTCGAGTTGGGTATGAGTTGGGCACCTGTGATGCTTCGAGTTGGGCACCTTTGATGCTTCGAGTTGGGCACCTTTGATGCTCGAGCTGGGCACCTCTCATGCTTCGAGTTGGGTATGAGTTGGGCACCTCTCATGCTTCGAGTTGGGCACCTTTGATGCTTCGAGTTGGGCACCTTTGATGCTTCGAGCTTGGCACCTTTGATGCTCGAGCTGGGCACCTCTCATGCTTCGAGTTG